>JAPZAG010002660.1:0-15070 GCA_027475135.1 Bactrocera correcta | reverse complement strand
ATAAAGTCGATTTTCTTGTATATACACATTTATCAAGCGATATCGAATTGCTTCAAATCATTTGTTTAACATATTTAAGTTAATTAACCTTCTTTAACGTATTGAAGTTGATATAAAGCCTTGGCGGCATAATGGCAGTGCATTAAGAAGAATTCCGTAATCTTTTATTTAGGTATAAAGTCGATTTTCTTTTATATGCACATTTAGCAATCGATAACGAAATGCTTCAAATCATTAGTTTAACATATGTAAGTTAATTAACCTTCTTTATCTTACTGAAATTTGCATAAAGCCATAACGGTATAACGGCAGTGCATTTGGAAGAATTCCGTTATCTTATATTTAGGTATAAAGTCGATTTTGTTGTATATACACATTTAGCAATCGATATCGAGATGCTTCAACTCATTAGTTTAACATATAAAGTTAATAAATACTTTTTAGCTTACTGAAGTCTACATAAAACCTTAACGGTATAACGGCAGTGCATTTAGAAGTATTCCGTTATCTTATATTTAGGTATAAAGTCGATTTTCTTGTATATACATATTTAGCAATCGATAACGAAATGCTTCAAGTCATTAGTTTAACATATTTATGTTAATTAACCTTCTTTAACGATCTGAATTTTGCATATAGCCACGGCGGCATTACGGCAGTGCATGTAGAAGAATTCCGTTATCTTATATTTAGGCATAAAGTCGATTTTCTTGTATTTACACATTTAGCAATCGATATCGAAATCCCTTCAAATCTTTAAAAAAAAAAAAAAAAAAAAAAAAAAAAAAAAAAAAAAAAAAAAAAAAAAAAAAAAAAAAAAAAAAAAAAAAAAAAAAAAAAAAAAAAAAAAAAAAAAAAAAAAAAAAAAAAAAAAAAAAAAAAAAAAAAAAAAAAAAAAAAAAAAAAAAAAAAAAAAAAAAAAAAAAAAAAAAAAAAAAAAAAAAAAAAAAAAAAAAAAAAAAAAAAAAAAAAAAAAAAAAAAAAAAAAAAAAAAAAAAAAAAAAAAAAAAAAAAAAAAAAAAAAAAAAAAAAAAAAAAAAAAAAAAAAAAAAAAAAAAAAAAAAAAAAAAAAAAAAAAAAAAAAAAAAAAAAAAAAAAAAAAAAAAAAAAAAAAAAAAAAAAAATTTTTTTTTTTTTTTTTTTTTTTTTTTTTTTTTTTTTTTTTTTTTTTTTTTTTTTTTTTTTTTTTTTTTTTTTTTTTTTTTTTTTTTTTTTTTTTTTTTTTTTTTTTTTTTTTTTTTTTTTTTTTTTTTTTTTTTTTTTTTTTTTTTTTTTTTTTTTTTTTTTTTTTTTTTTTTTTTTTTTTTTTTTTTTTTTTTTTTTTTTTTTTTTTTTTTTTTTTTTTTTTTTTTTTTTTTTTTTTTTTTTTTTTTTTTTTTTTTTTTTTTTTTTTTTTTTTTTTTTTTTTTTTTTTTTTTTTTTTTTTTTTTTTTTTTTTTTTTTTTTTTTTTTTTTTTTTTTTTTTTTTTTTTTTTTTTTTTTTTTTTTTTTTTTTTTTTTTTTTTTTTTTTTTTTTTATTTAGGTATAAAGTCGATTTTCTTTTATATGCACATTTAGCAATCGATAACGAAATGCTTCAAATCATTAGTTTAACATATGTAAGTTAATTAACCTTCTTTATCTTACTGAAATTTGCATAAAGCCATAACGGTATAACGGCAGTGCATTTGGAAGAATTCCGTAATCTTATATTTAGGTATAAAGTCGATTTTGTTGTATATACACATTTAGCAATCGATATCGAGATGCTTCAACTCATAAATTTAACATATAAAGTTAATAAATATTTTTTAGCTTACTGAAGTCTACATAAAACCTTAACGGTATAACGGCAGTGCATTTAGAAGTATTCCGTTATCTTATATTTAGGTATAAAGTCGATTTTCTTGTATATACACATTTATCAATCGATAACGAAATGCTTCAAGTCATTAGTTTAACATATTTATGTTAATTAACCTTCTTTAACGATCTGAATTTGGCATATAGCCACGGCGGCATTACGGCAGTGCATGTAGAAGAATTCCGTTATCTTATATTTAGGCATAAAGTCGATTTTCTTGTATTTACACATTTAGCAATCGATATCGAAATGCTTCAAATCATTAGTTTAACATGTTGAATAATTAAACATATTTTAGCTTACTGAAGTCTACATAAAGCCTTAACGGTCTTACTGAAGTCTACATAAAGCCTTAACGGCATAACGGCAGTGCATTTAAAAGAATTCCGTTATCTTTTATTGAGGTATAAAGTCGATTTTGTTTTATATACATATTTAGCAATCGATATCGACATGCTTCAAATCATTAGTTTAATATATTTAGTTAATTAACCTTCATTAACGTATTGAAGTTGATATAAAGCCATGGCGGCATAACGGCTGTGCATTTAGAAGATATCCGTAATCCTATATATAGGTATAAAGTCGATTTTCCTGTATGTACAAATTTGGCAAGCGACATCGAAATGCTTCAAATCATTAGTTTAATATATTTAAGTTAATTAACCTTCTTTAACGTATTGAAGTTGATATAAAGCCATGGCGGCATAACGGCAGTGCACTTAGAAGAATTCCGTAATCTTATATTTAGGTATAAAGTCTATTTTGTTGTGTATATGCATTAAGCAATCGATTTCGAAATGCTTCAACTCATTAGTTTAACATATTTAAATTAATAAACCTTCTTTAACGAACTGAAGTTGCATGAAGCCATGGCGGCATAACGGCAGTGCATGTAGAAGAATTCCGTTATCTTATATTTAAGTATAAAGTCGATTTTCTCGTATACACACATTTAGCAAGCGATATCGAAATGCTTCAAATAATTAGTTTAACATATTTAAGTTAATTAACCTTCTTTAACGTATTGAAGTTGATATAAAGCCATGGCGGCATAATGGCAGTGCATTTAGAAGAATTCCGTAATCTTATATTTAGGTATAAATTGGACTTTCTTGTATATATGCATTACGTATTTAGCAATCGATAACGAAATGCTTCAAATCATTAGTTTAACATATGTAAGTTAATTAACCTTCTTTATCTTACTGAAATTTGCATAAAGCCATAACGGTATAACGGCAGTGCATTTGGAAGAATTCCGTTATCTTATATTTAGGTATAAAGTCGATTTTGTTGTATATACACATTTAGCAATCGATATCGAGATGCTTCAACTCATTAGTTTAACATATAAAGTTAATAAATACTTTTTAGCTTACTGAAGTCTACATAAAACCTTAACGGTATAACGGCAGTGCATTTAGAAGTATTCCGTTATCTTATATTTAGGTATAAAGTCGATTTTCTTGTATATACATATTTAGCAATCGATAACGAAATGCTTCAAGTCATTAGTTTAACATATTTATGTTAATTAACCTTCTTTAACGATCTGAATTTGGCATATAGCCACGGCGGCATTACGGCAGTGCATGTAGAAGAATTCCGTTATCTTATATTTAGGCATAAAGTCGATTTTCTTGTATTTACACATTTAGCAATCGATATCGAAATGCCTCAAATCATTAGTTTAACATGTTGAATAATTAAACATATTTTAGCTTACTGAAGTCTACATAAAGCCTTAACGGTCTTACTGAATTCTACATAAAGCCTTAACGGCATAACGGCAGTGCATTTAAAAGAATTCCGTTATCTTATATTGAGGTATAAAGTCGATTTTGTTTTATATACACATTTAGCAATCGATATCGACATGCTTAAAATCATTAGTTTAATAGATTTAAGTTAATTAACCTTCATTAACGTATTGAAGTTGATATAAAGCCATGGCGGCATAACGGCAGTGCATTTAGAAGATATCCGTAATCTTATATTTAGGTATAAAGTCGATTTTCCTGTATGTACAAATTTGGCAAGCGACATCGAAATGCTTCAAATCATTAGTTTAATATATTTAAGTTAATTAACCTTCTTTAACGTATTGAAGTTGATATAAAGCCATGGCGGCATAACGGCAGTGCATTTAGAAGAATTCCGTAATCTTATATTTAGGTATAAAGTCTATTTTGTTGTGTATATGCATTTAGCAATCGATTTCGAAATGCTTCAACTCATTAGTTTAACATATTTAAATTAATAAACCTTCTTTAACGAACTGAAGTTGCATGAAGCCATGGCGGCATAACGGCAGTGCATGTAGAAGAATTCCGTTATTTTATATTTAGGTATAAAGTCGATTTTCTCGTATACACACATTTAGCAAGCGATATCGAAATGCTTCAAATAATTAGTTTAACATATTTAAGTTAATTAACCTTCTTTAACGTATTGAAGTTGATATAAAGCCATGGCGGCATAATGGCAGTGCATTTAGAAGAATTCCGTAATCTTATATTTAGGTATAAAGTCGATTTTGTTGTATATACACATTTAGCAATCGACATCGAGATGCTTCAACTCATTAGTTTAACATATTTAAGTTAATAAACCTTCTTTAACGGACTGAAGTGTGCATAAAGCCATTGACGGCATAACGGCAGTGCATTTAGAAGAATTCCGTTATCTTATATTAAGGTGTAAATTCGATTTTCTTTTATATACACATTTAGCAATCTATATCGAAATGCCTCAAATCATTAGTTTAACATGTTTTTGTTAATAAACCTTCTTTACCGCACTGAAGTCTACATAAAGCCTTAACGGTATAACTGCACTGCATTTAGAAGAATTCCGTAATTTTATATTTAGGTATAAATTCGACTTTCTTGTATATATGCATTACGTATTTAGCAATCGATAACGAAAAGCTTCAAGTCATTACTTTAACACATTTAAGTTAATTTACCTTCTTTATCTTACTGAAGTTTACATAGAGCCATAACGGTATAACGGCAGTGCATTTGGAAGGATTCCGTAATCTTATATTTAGGTATAAAGTCGATTTTGTTGTATATACACCTTTAGCAATCGATATCGAGATGCTTCAACTCATTAGTTTAACATATTTAAATTAATAAGCCTTCTTTAACGTATTGAAGTTGATATAAAGCCATGGCGGCATAATAGCAGTGCATTTAGAAGAATTCCGTTATATTATATTTAGGTATAAAGTCAATTTTCTTGTATTTACCCATTTAGCAATCGATTTTGAAATGCTTCAAATCATTAGTTTAACATATTGAATTAATAAACATTTTTTAGCTTACTGAAGTCTACATAAAGCCTTAACGGTATAACGGCAGTGCATTTAGAAGAATTCCGTAAAGTTGTAATTTTATATTTAAGTATAAATTCGATTTTCTTGTATATACACATTTAGCAAGCGATATCGAAATGCTTCAAATCATTAGTTTAACATATTTAAGTTAATTAACCTTCTTTAACGTATTGAAGTTGACATAAAGCCATGGCGGCATAACGACAGTACATTTGGAAGAATTCCGAAATCTTATATTTAGGTATAAAGTCGATTTTCTTGTATATACACATTTAGCAATCGATATCGAAATGCTTCAAATCATTAGTTTAACAAATTTAAGTTAATAAACCTTCTTTACCGCACTGAAGTCTACATAAAGCCTTAACGGTATAACTGCACTGCATTTAGAAGAATTCCGTAATTTTATATTTAGGTATAAATTCGACTTTCTTGTATATATGCATTACGTATTTAGCAATCGATAACGAAAAGCTTCCAGTCATTAGTTTAACATATTTAAGTTAATTTACCTTCTTTATCTTACTGAAGTTTACATAGAGCCATAACGGTATAACGGCAGTGCATTTGGAAGGATTCCGTAATCTTATATTTAGGTATAAAGTCGATTTTGTTGTATATACACATTTAGCAATCGATATCGAGATGCTTCAACTCATTAGTTTAACATATTTAGGTTAATAAACCTTCTTTAACGTATTGAAGTTGCATGAAGCCATGGCGGCATAACGGCAGTGCATGTAGAAGAATTCCGTTATCTTATATTTAGGTATAAAGTCGATTTTCTCGTATACACACATTTAGCAAGCGATATCGAAATGCTTCAAATCATTAGTTTAACATATTTAAGTTAATTAACCTTCTTTAACGTATTGAAGTTGATATAAAGCCATGGCGGCATAATGGCAGTGCATTTAGAAGAATTCCGATATCTTATGTTTAGGTATAAAGTCAATTTTCTTGTATTTACAAATTTAGCAATCGATATCGAAATGCTTCAAGTCATTAGTTTAACATATTGAATTAATAAACATTTTTTAGCTTACTGAAGTCTACATAAAGCCTTAACGGTATAACGGCAGTGCACTTGGAAGAATTCCGTAATCTTATATTTAGGTATAAAGTCGATTTTGTTGTATATACACATTTAGCAATCGATATCGAGATGCTTCAACTCATTAGTTTAACATATTTAAGTTAATAAACCTTCTTTAACGGACTGAAGTTTACATAAAGCCATAACGGTATAACGGCAGTGCATTTGGAAGAATTCCGTAATCTTATATTTAGGTATAAAGTCGTCTTTCTTGTATATACACATTTAGCAATCGATATCGAAATGCTTCAAATCATAAGTTTAACATATATAAGTTAATAAACGTTCTTTAACGTACTGAAGTCTACATAAAGCCTTAACGGTATAACTGCAGTGCATTCAGAAGAATTCCGTAATTTTCTATTTAGGTATAAAGTCGATTTTCTTGTATTTATATATTTAGGAATCGATATCGAAATGCTTCAAATCATAAGTTTAACATATATAAGTTAATAAACGTTCTTTAACGTACTGAAGTCTACATAAGGCCTTAACTTCATAACGGCAGTGCATTTAGAAGAATTCCCTTATCTTATATTTAGGTATAAAGTCGATTTTCTTGTATATACACATTTATCAAGCGATATCGAATTGCTTCAAATCATTTGTTTAACATATTTAAGTTAATTAACCTTCTTTAACGTATTGAAGTTGATATAAAGCCTTGGCGGCATAATGGCAGTGCATTAAGAAGAATTCCGTAATCTTTTATTTAGGTATAAAGTCGATTTTCTTTTATATGCACATTTAGCAATCGATAACGAAATGCTTCAAATCATTAGTTTAACATATGTAAGTTAATTAATCTTCTTTATCTTACTGAAATTTGCATAAAGCCATAACGGTATAACGGCAGTGCATTTGGAAGAATTCCGTTATCTTATATTTAGGTATAAAGTCGATTTTGTTGTATATACACATTTAGCAATCGATATCGAGATGCTTCAACTCATTAGTTTAACATATAAAGTTAATAAATATTTTTAAGCTTACTGAAGTCTACATAAAGCCTTAACGGTATAACGGCAGTGCATTTAGAAGTATTCCGTTATCTTATATTTAGGTATAAAGTCGATTTTCTTGTATATACATATTTAGCAATCGATAACGAAATGCTTCAAGTCATTAGTTTAACATATTTATGTTAATTAACCTTCTTTAACGATCTGAATTTGGCATATAGCCACGGCGGCATTACGGCAGTGCATGTAGAAGAATTCCGTTATCTTATATTTAGGCATAAAGTCGATTTTCTTGTATTTACACATTTAGCAATCGATATCGAAATGCCTCAAATCATTAGTTTAACATGTTGAATAATTAAACATATTTTAGCTTACTGAAGTCTACATAAAGCCTTAACGGTCTTACTGAATTCTACATAAAGCCTTAACGGCATAACGGCAGTGCATTTAAAAGAATTCCGTTATCTTATATTGAGGTATAAAGTCGATTTTGTTTTATATACACATTTAGCAATCGATATCGACATGCTTAAAATCATTAGTTTAATAGATTTAAGTTAATTAACCTTCATTAACGTATTGAAGTTGATATAAAGCCATGGCGGCATAACGGCAGTGCATTTTGAAGATATCCGTAATCTTATATTTAGGTATAAAGTCGATTTTCCTGTATGTACAAATTTGGCAAGCGACATCGAAATGCTTCAAATCATTAGTTTAATATATTTAAGTTAATTAACCTTCTTTAACGTATTGAAGTTAATATAAAGCCATGGCGGCATAACGGCAGTGCATTTAGAAGAATTCCGTAATCTTATATTTAGGTATAAAGTCTATTTTGTTGTGTATATGCATTTAGCAATCGATTTCGAAATGCTTCAACTCATTAGTTTAACATATTTAAATTAATAAACCTTCTTTAACGAACTGAAGTTGCATGAAGCCATGGCGGCATAACGGCAGTGCATGTAGAAGAATTCCGTTATTTTATATTTAGGTATAAAGTCGATTTTCTCGTATACACACATTTAGCAAGCGATATCGAAATGCTTCAAATAATTAGTTTAACATATTTAAGTTAATTAACCTTCTTTAACGTATTGAAGTTGATATAAAGCCATGGCGGCATAATGGCAGTGCATTTAGAAGAATTCCGTAATCTTATATTTAGGTATAAAGTCGATTTTGTTGTATATACACATTTAGCAATCGACATCGAGATGCTTCCACTCATTAGTTTAACATATTTAAGTTAATAAACCTTCTTTAACGAACTGAAGTGTGCATAAAGCCATTGGCGGCATAACGGCAGTGCATTTAGAAGAATTCCGTTATCTTATATTAAGGTGTAAATTCGATTTTCTTTTATATACACATTTAGCAATCTATATCGAAATGCCTCAAATCATTAGTTTAACATGTTTTTGTTAATAAACCTTCTTTACCGCACTGAAGTCTACATAAAGCCTTAACGGTATAACTGCACTGCATTTAGAAGAATTCCGTAATTTTATATTTAGGTATAAATTCGACTTTCTTGTATATATGCATTACGTATTTAGCAATCGACAACGAAAAGCTTCAAGTCATTAGTTTAACATATTTAAGTTAATTTACCTTCTTTATCTTACTGAAGTTTACATAGAGCCATAACGGTATAACGGCAGTGCATTTGGAAGGATTCCGTAATCTTATATTTAGGTATAAAGTCGATTTTGTTGTATATACACATTTAGCAATCGATATCGAGATGCTTCAACTCATTAGTTTAACATATTTAAGTTAATAAACCTTCTTTAACGTATTGAAGTTGCATGAAGCCATGGCGGCATAACGGCAGTGCATGTAGAAGAATTCCGTTATCTTATATTTAGGTATAAAGTCGATTTTCTCGTATACACACATTTAGCAAGCGATATCGAAATGCTTCAAATCATTAGTTTAACATATTTAAGTTAATTAACCTTCTTTAACGTATTGAAGTTGATATAAAGCCATGGCGGCATAATGGCAGTGCATTTAGAAGAATTCCGATATCTTATGTTTAGGTATAAAGTCAATTTTCTTGTATTTACAAATTTAGCAATCGATATCGAAATGCTTCAAATCATTAGTTTAACATATTGAATTAATAAACATTTTTTAGCTTACTGAAGTCTACATAAAGCCTTAACGGTATAACGGCAGTGCATGTAGAAGAATTCCGTTATCTTATATTTAGGCATAAAGTCGATTTTCTTGTATTTACACATTTAGCAATCGATATCGAAATGCTTCAAATCATTAGTTTAACATATTGAATTAAAAAACATTTTTTAGCTTACTGAAGTCTACATAAAGCCTTAACGGTATAACGGCAGTGCATTTAGAAGAATTCCGTTATCTTATATTTAGGTATAAATTCGATTTTCTTCTATATACACATTTAGCAAGCGATATCGAATTGCTTCAAATCATTAGTTTAACATATTTAAGCTAATTAACCTTCTTTAACGTAATGAAGTTGATACAAAGCCTTGGCGGCATAACGGCAGTGCATTTAGAAGAATTCCGTTATCTTTTATTTAGGTATAAAGTCGATTTTCTTTTATATACACATTTGGCAATCGATAACGAAATGCTTCAAACCATTAGTTTAACATATGTAAGTTAATTAACCTTCTTTATCTTACCGAAGTTTACATAAAACCATAACGGTATAACGGCAGTGCATTTGGAAGAATTCCGTAATCTTATATTTAGGTATAAAGTCGGTTTTGTTGTATATACACATTTACCAATCGATATCGAGATGCTTCAGCTCATTAGTTTAACATATTAAGTTAATAAATATTTTTTAGCTTACTGAAGTCTACACAAAGCCTTAACGGTATAACGGCTGTGCATTTAGAAGAATTCCGTTATCTTATATTTAGGTATAAAGTCGATTTTCTTGTATATACACATTTAGCAATCGATAACGAAATGCTTCAAGTCATTAGTTTAACATATTAAATTAATAAACATTTTTTAGCTTACTGAAGTCTACATAAAGCCTTAATGGTATAACGGCAGTGCATTTAGAAGAATTCCGTTATCTTATATTTAGGTATATGGTCGATTTTCCGGTATATACACATTTAGCAATCGATGTCGAAATGCTTCAAATCAAAAGTTTAACATATTTAAGTTAATTAATCCTTTTTGTCTTACTGAAGTCTACAAAAGCCTTAACGGCATAACGGCAATGCATTTGGAAGAGTTCCGTAATCTTATATTTAGTTATAAAGTCGATTTTGTTGTATATACGTATTAAGCAATCGATAACGAAATGCTTCAAGTCATTAGTTTAACATATTTAAGTTAACATATTTTAGTTAATTAACCTTCTTTATCTTACTGAAGTTTACATAAAGCCATAACGGTATAACGGCAGTGCATTTGGTAGCATTCCGTAAACTTATATTTAGGTATAAAGTCGATTTTGTTGTACATATACATTTAGCAATCGATATCGAGATGCTTCAACTCATTAGTTTAACATATTTAAGTTAATAAACCTTCTTTAACGAACTGAAGTTGCATGAAGCCATGGCGGCATAACGGCAGTGCATGTAGAATAATTCCGTTATCTTATATTTAGGTATAAAGTCGATTTTCTCGTATACACACATTTAGCAAGCGATATCGAAATGCTTCAAATGATTAGTTTAACATATTTAAGTTAATTAACCTTCTTTAACGTATTGAAGTTGACATAAAGCCATGGCGGCATAACGACAGTACATTTGGAAGAATTCCGTAATCTTATATTTAGGTATAAAGTCGATTGTCTTGTATATACACATTTAGCAATCGATATCGAAATGCTTCAAATCATTAGTTTAACATATTTAAGTTAATAAACCTTCTTTAACTCACTGAAGTCTACATAAAGCCTTAACGGCATAACGGCAGTGCATTTAGAAGAATTCCGTTATCTTATATTAAGGTGTAAATTCGATTTTATTTTATATACACATTTAGCAATCTATATCGAAATGCCTCGAATCATTAGTTTAACATGTTTTAGTTAATAAACCTTCTTTAACGCACTGAAGTCTACATAAAGCCTTAACGGTATAACTGCACTGCATTTAGAAGAATTCCGTAATTTTATATTAAGGTATAAATTCGACTTTCTTGTATATATGCATTACGTATTTAGCAATCGATAACGAAATGCTTCAAGTCATTAGTTTAACATATTTAAGTTAACATATTTAAGTTAATTAACCTTCTTTATCTTACTGAAGTTTACACAAAGCCATAACGGTATAACGGCAGTGCATTTGGAAGAATTCCGTAATCTTTTATTTAGGTATAAAGTCGATTTTGTTGTATATACACATTTAGCCATCGATATCGAGATGCTTCAACTCATTAGTTTAACATATTTAAGTTAATAAACCTTCTTTAACGGACTGAAGTTGGCATAAAGCCATAGAAGAATTCCGTTATTTTATATTTAGGTATAAAGTCGATTTTCTTGTATATACACATTTAGCAATCGATATCGAAATGCTTCAAATCATTAGTTTAACATATTTAAGTTAACATATTTAAGTTAATTAACCTTCTTTAACGATCTGAATTTGGCATATAGCCACGGCGGCATTACGGCAGTGCACATAGAAGAATTCCGTTATCTTATATTTAGGAATAAAGTCGATTTTCTTGTATTTACACATTTAGCACTCGATATCGAAATGCTTCAAATCATTAGTTTAACATATTGAATTAATAAACATTTTTTAGCTTACTGAAGTCTACATAAAGCCTTAGCGGAATAACGGCAGTGCATTTAGAAGAATTCCGTAATCTTTTATTTAGGTATAAAGTCGATTTTATTTTATATACACATTTAGAAATCGATAACGAAATGCTTCAAATCATTAGTTTAACACATTTAAGTTAATAAACCTTCTTTATCTTACTGAAGTTTACATAAAGCCATAACGGTATAACGGCAGTGCATTTGGAAGAATTCCGTAATCTTATAGTTAGGTATAAAGTCGATTTTGTTGTATATACACATTAAGCAATCGATATCGAGATGCTTCAACTCATTAGTTTAACATATTAAGTTAATAAATATTTCTTAGCTTACTGAAGTCTACACAAAGCCTTAACGGTATAACGGCAGTGCATTTAGAAGAATTCCGTTATCTTATATTTAGGTATAAAGTCGATTTTCTTGTATATACACAATTAGCAATCGATAACGAAATGCTTCAAGTCATTAGTTTAACATATATAAGTTAATTAACCTTCTTTAACGATCCGAATTTGGCATATAGCCACGGCGGCATTACGGCAGTGCATGTAGAAGAATTCTGTTATCTTATATTTAGGCATAAAGTCGATTTTCTTGCATTTACACATTTAGAATCGATATCGAAATGCTTCAAATCATTAGTTTAACATATTGAATTAATAAACGTTTTTTAGCTTACTGAAGTCTACATAAAGCCTTAACGGTATAACGGCAGTGCATTTAGAAGAATTCCTTTATCGTATATTTAGGTATAAAGTCGATTTTCTTGTATAAACACATTTAGCAATCGATAACGAAATGCTTCAAGTCATTAGTTTAACATATTTAAGTTAATTAACCTTCTTCAACGATCTGAATTTGGCATATAGCCACGGCGGCATTACGGCAGTGCATGTAGAAGAATTTCGTAATCTTTTATTTAGGTATAAAGTCGATTTTCTTTTATATACACATTTAGATATCGATATCGAAATGCTTCAAATCATTAGTTTAACATATTAAGTTAATAAACATTTTTTAGCTTACTGAAGTTTACATAAAGCCATAACGGTATAACGGCAGTGCACTTGGAAGAATTCCGTTATCTTATAGTTAGGTGTAATTCGAATTTCTTGTATATACACATTTAGCAAGCGATATCGAAATGCTTCAAATTATTAGTTTAACATATTTAAGTTAATTAACCTTCTTTATCCTACTGAAGTTTACATAAAGCCATAACGGTATAACGGCAGTGTACTTGGAAGAATTCCGTAATCTTATATTTAGGTATAAAGTCGATTTTGTTGTATATACACATTTAGCAATCGATATCGAGATGCTTAAACTCATTAGTTTAACATATTTAAGTTAATAAACCTTCTTTAACGGACTGAAGTTGGCATAAAGCCATGGCGGCATAACGGCAGTGAATGTAGAAGAATTCCGTTATTTTATATTTTGCTATAAAGTCGATTTTCTTGTATTTACACATTTAGCAATCGATATCGAAATGCTTCAAATCATTAGTTTAACATATTGAATAAATAAACAATTTTTAGCTTACTGAAGTCTACATAAAGCCTTAACGGTATAACGGCAGTGCATTTAGAAGAATTCCGTAATCTTTTATTTAGTTATAAAGTCGATTTTCTTTTATATACACATTTAGCAATCGATAACGAAATGCTTCAAATCATTAGTTTAACATATTAAATTAATAAATATTTTTTAGCTTACTGAAGTTTACATAAAGCCATAACGGTATAACGGCAGTGCACTTGGAAGAATTCCGTAATCTTATATTTAGGTATAAAGTCGATTTTGTTGTATATAGACATTTAGCAATCGATATCGGGATGCTTCAACTCATTAGCTTAACATATTTAAGTTAATAAACCTTCTTTAACGATCTGAATTTGGCATATAGCCACGGCGGCATAACGACAGTACATTTGGAAGAATTCCGTAATCTTTTATTTAGTTATAAAGTCGATTTTCTTTTATATACACATTTAGATATCGATATCGAAATGCTTCAAATCATTAGTTTAACATATTAAATTATCCTACTGAAGTATACATAAAGCCATAACGGTATAACGGCCGTGCATTTGGAAGAATTCCGTAATCTTATATTTAGGTATAAAGTCGATTTTGTTGTATATACACATTTAGCAATCGATATCGAGATGCTTCAACTCATTAGCTTGACGTATTTAAGTTAATGATCCTTCTTTAACGATCTGAATTTGGCACATAGCCACGGCGGTATAACGGCAGTGCATGTAGAAGAATTCCGTAATCTTATGTATATTTAGATATAAAGTCGATTTTTTTGTATATACACATTTAGCAATCGATAACGAAATGCTTCAAGTCATTAGTTTAACATATTTACGTTAATTAACCTTCTTCATCTTACTGAAGTTTACATAAAGCCATAACGGTATAACGGCAGTGCATTTGGAAGAATTCCGTAATCTTATATTTAGGAATAAAGTCGATTTTGTTGTATATACACATTTAGCAATCGATATCGAGATGCTTCCACTCACTAGTTTAACATATTTAAGTTAATTAACCCTCTCTATCTTACTGAAGTCTACAAAAGCCTTGACGGCATAACGGCAGTGCATTTGGAAGAATTACGTAATCTTATATTTAGGTATAAAGTCGATTTTCTTGTATTTACACATTTAGCAATCGATATCGAAATGCTTCCAATCATTAGTTTAACATATTTAAGTTAATTAACTTTCTTTAACGTAATGAAGGTGATATAAAGCCATGGCGGCATAACGACAGTGCATGTAGAAGAATTCCGTAATCTTATATTTAAGTATATAGTCGATTTTCTTGTATTTACACATTAAGCAGTCGATATTGAAATGCCTCAAATCATTAGTTTAACATATTTAAGTAAATTAATCCTCTTTATCTTACTGAAGTCTACAAAAGCCTTAACGGCATAACGGCAGTGCAATTGGAAGAGTTCCGTAATCTTATATTTAGGTATTAAGTCGATTTTGTTGTATATACGCATTT
>JAPZAG010002659.1:0-15085 GCA_027475135.1 Bactrocera correcta | reverse complement strand
GAAATAATGGGTTGTCAAAAAAGTTTTGCGGTATTTTTAATGAATCGATTCGTGTGGCACCCATACATCGAGCTTCTTAGTGACTCCAAGCTTCTTCAAATGGTTTATAACGTTTTGATGACTACTATACCGGTCTCTTTCGACCGTATATTTTCGACCTAATATTATATAGTTGTTTTATATTACGCAGATAGTGCTCTTGTTATACCGAGAAATTAAGTCGGAATTTCGTTCTGGATACTTCAGAAATGTTTGAAAAATACTCAAAAGTAGTGGTCAAAGCAGCTCGTTGAACATTTCCCGAAGTGCCGTTGACTGCAAACTAATTTCTTAACAGGTTAAGCCCTACCATTTGGTCAAAACAAAATTACTATTCCGACTCAACCGAAATGTTGACATTCGGTGTCTAAGAGAATGTATTATACGATTGTAAACAAAATACAGTTCAAGCAAGGTGCGAATTATGAGAAGGGGGAGATGTTTTGATCGAACGCCAAAGCCAAAATCGGTTAGCAAAATTTCGTTTCCACAATTTCGATCTTGAGGATGCACCACGCCCTTTCAGGTTTCTTGAAGCCGATGTGGATGAAGTAAAGTCGCTGGTTGATAGTCGAATTATAACTTGAGAGATTGCTGAAAGATTAAATTTGTCTAATGCGACCGTTCACAAGCACATGAAACTTTTAGTATTAATTTGACAGCTTGGCATATGGGTTCCTCATATTCTTACAGAACGAAATTTACTTTGTCGCATTAATGACTGTTATTTGCTTATCAAACGTCAAAGAAACGTCCATTTTTGAAACGGATTGTTATAAGAATGCAAAGCAGAAGAGATCATGGTCTAAAAAGAATGGACCAGCTCAAACCATCTTTTACTTTGAGCTTTTGCCTCACAATACCACGATTAATTCTGAAGCGTATTGTGATCAGCCGGATAAATTGAACAGAAGAACCCAGAAATGATCTATAAAAAAGGTGTATTGTTCTACCAAGATAATGGGAGATATCATACAAGTTTGATGACTCGCCAAAGGCTTTTTTAGCTTGAATGGGACGTGCTGCCACAACCAGTATATTCCGGGAACTTCTGTTCCTTGCAAAATTCTTTGGATGGGATAATTTTCACCTCAAAACGGGACGTCAAAAACTATTTGGACCAGCCTGCAAGGATCAAACATTTTGTGAGCATGGAATGCTAGAAAGGTGGCAAAAGATGTTGGATTAAAATGGAGAACATAAAATTTCATAAAATGTTTTACAAAACAAAACAAGAAAAAACGTTAACTTCGGTTGCACCGAAGCTAAATACCCTTCACAGGTGCATTTCTGTTAGTAACTATGTGTCCAGTTTGTATAGAAGCTATATGCTATAGTAACTCGTTCTGAACAATTTCTTGGGAGATTACATTGTTACCTTAAAAAATAATCTATACCAAATTTCGTGAATATATCTCGTCAAATGTTAAAGTGGTCCATACAAGGACTTGATTCCGATCGTTCAGTTTGTATGGCAGCTATATGCTATAGTTAACCGATCTGAACAATTTCTTCGGATATTACATTGTTGCCTTAGAAAATAATATATACCAAATTTCGTGAATATATCTTGTCAAATGTGAAAGTTTTCCATACAAGGACTTGATTCCGATCGTTCAGTTTGTATGGCAGCTATATGTTATAGTTAACCGATCTAAACTATTTTCTCGGATATTGCATTTTTTCCCTAGAAAATAATCCATACCAAATTTGGTGATGATACATTGTCAAATGCGAAAGTTTCCCATATGAGAACTTGATTCCGATTGTTCAGTTTATATGGCAGCTATATGCTATAGTGGTCCGATATCGGCCGTTCCGACAAATGAGCAGCTTCTTGAAGAGAAAATGACGTTTGCAAAATTTCAAAAGGATATCTTAAAAACTGAGGGACTAGTTCGTATATATACAGACAGACGGACAGACGGACAGACGGACAGACGGACAGACAGACGGACATGGCTAAATCGACTCAGCTCAACATCCTGATCATTTATATATATACTTTATAGGGTCTCCGACGCTTCCTTCTGGGTGTTACAAACGTCGTGACAAAGTTAATATACCCTGTTCAGGGTATAAAAATTGCTTTGCATTGTACCAAAAAAACCGAAAATACTTCCTTTTTTTATTTATACATTGTAACTAGTTCAAATAAAAGAAAGGACTAACAAGCACCTTGAATATGACTTAAATATATAATTACAAAAACTACTATGAGAGTATTGGCTAATTTAAAAGATCGCTGGGTTTGAGGCGTTTTAGTCGTCTTGGTGGTCCATCTCTAGAAGTTAACATAACTACTTTTTCGTTACTATGCTGTAGCAATCTTGCACTATGTGCTGTTGCAATTTTTAATATTTCTGCGTTAACCGAGTTTACGTCTAGATCACGCCTATGTCAGCACATCTACAATACCAAGGCGCTTTGACAATTAGTCTTAGTACTTTGTTTTGAAATTGTTGGATGACTTTCTTATTATTTGCGTTAGTACATCCCCAGAGTTGTGCACCATAGCTCCATATCTGTCGGAGTATTTGTTTACAGGTAAGTAACTTATTTTCGATCGATAACACAGATTTGTTACCGATTAACCAATTATACTTTTTGAGCCGCATGTTCAGCTCCTTACGTTTATTCTTTACGTGAATTTTCTACCGTAGCTTAGAGTCAAGCGTCATTTTTATTTAGCGGAAAAAGTACGGTAAAGTACGGTATTCGTGCACCGTCTATGAAAATTGGTAAGTGCTGTATCTTGTTGTATGTGAAAACAATGTGTACAGACTTAGCTTCATGCAGTTTTATCTGCCATTTCTTTGCCCATTGTACGACTTTATTCACAGCTTTTTGGAGATTAGTAGTGGACTAGTGTGCAACACTACCAACAGCAAGCAACGCGGTATCATCTGCAAATGTGGATGGTGTATAACTGCAGTCTACTGGCAGGTCGTGCGTGAATAGAATATAAAGAAGAGGGCCCAACACACTGCCTTGTAGAACTCCTGCTTTTTTTGTCTCCTTGTTTAACGCGAAAGTAGAGATCTGATAAGTACGATTTTTTCATGTCAAAATGCTGTTTCGGTAAAATCAGTTTCAGTTTCGAAAGCAGTTTTTTGTAACAAACTTTATCGAACGCTTTTGCAACATCCAAAAACACGGCAGAACAGAATTTTTTTTCGTCAAAGGCTTTTTCAATTATCGTAGAATGGTTGGACCGAAACCCAAACTGATGCGCTGAAATTATGGTTTTTCGTTGAACGATTTAATTGATACGTTTTATGAGAATTTTCTCAAAAAGCTTCGACATTATCGGTAGAAGTGTTATGGGCCTGTAAGAAGATACACTATATCCTGGTTTTCCTGGCTTTGGAATCATGATAATTTCAGCAATTTTCCAATAAGTTGGCACGTATTTAAGATGAAAATCCGCGTTAATAATGTTGGTAATTTTTACTATACTTATTTGAGGAAGCTGTTTTTGAACCTCGGCAGTAATCAGGTCGTAGCCGGGAGATTTTTTGTTTTTCAGATTTTTTATTTCCTCACTTAGCTCACTACTTGTACAACTTTAGATTTCTTCGCTTTCTTGACGGGATGCAGTAGGATAATCTACGTGTGTTTAATATGGGGAGAATATTTTGGGTAAGTAATCCGAAAATACTTCTGATTTTTTTGAATCGTCTCTGGCCCAGCTATCAGCACTTATTTTAATGGGACATACTTGAGTTTCTGGTGTTTCTAATCTTTTACAGCTTTTCCAAAGAGAGTAGCCAGAATTTCTTCCGTTGCTTAGGGACCGACGATATTTTGCGAAACTATTATTTTTAAACCTCTAACAATCTGTTCGTTTATTAACAATGCCGCTGCTTTGTCTTTAAAGATGACGGTTTCACTATAGCTTAAATAGATTGGGGAATGATCCGAGTTAAGGTCATAACCCTGATTGATCGACAAATTGTTCCGGGATATTTTTTCCGACAATGAAAAAATCTATCAGGTCTGGAATCTTTTGATTATCTGATGGCCAATATGATGGTAAGTTCGTCGAGAATGCGTAACTTCCGGTTGACTGCAGTGCTTTATAGAGTTCTCTCCCCTTTGTAGTCGTAAGCCTGGAACCCCGGAGCGTGTTCTTTGCGTTGAAATCTCCACCCATTATGAATATATATAATAAAAAGATATTTTTGAAGTTTGCATAAGCGATTTTGTAAGGAAGTGTCGAGTTCGTCTTGTTTATTGAGTTTCTGTAAGATCTGTGATAAAATGCTGTTAGATGATATATTATCATTATTATTTGCTTTTAGCACATGAGCAAATGTAAAGTTTTTTGTTGTTCAGCTGTAACTTTAGGATCTTCTTGTTGTTGATGTTTATTGTTCTTTGTTCTAAAGTCTACAGAACCTTCTATTTTTTTGGCTTGACATTCCCCTTTTTGTGTTCAATTGTATTAGTTCGTATTTTCTGTAATTCTTTGGCAACAAGGCACTCTCGATAGTTGACTGGATGTGCTTCGCCACAGTTGCAGCATTTAGGCTGCTGTTTCTCTGGTTTCGAACACACTTACCGGCGCACTTAACGCATCTTGGTTTTGTGTGTGGCCAAATGACTGTCAATGCTTTCATTGTGGTATCATTTTAGGCAGTTTAACTGATTCAATAGAAACAATTGAGTTCAATATAGTTTTGGTTTCGTAAATCTTTTTTATGTTCTCAATGAGATCGAATGTTACCAAAAACATGTCGAGGGGAGTTTTAGTATTCTATTGAAGACGATTGACAGCACTCAGTGTTTAATCCTTGCTCATTAATAGTCGATTTCGGATCATAAGAATTGTGCAAATTTTTTACAATAATTCTAATTGGCCGCGTTTGCTTATTCTCAAAGCTATCCCAAAATATATTTCTACACGAAAGTGCTTTCGATATGCATCTGTAGTCCTCTACGGAGAAAGTATTTACTTTATATATTTCATTATTTAAAAGCTTAATGGTAAAATTGTTTTTTACTTCTGATTTTGCAATAGCATATACATACATACATAGTTGCTGGTAATTACTGCCTGTGGCATCTCCAGACACCATAATTGGTGGAGGCCGCGAACTATTTTTTGGGTTAATCGGTTTTGATATGGCGTTATCTGCTTTTTCCTGAAGATCAGGAGAACACTCCCTTTGTCGTTTTTTAGCTGGTCTTTTTTTTTAGAATCCATTCCGTTTCTCTAGCTAGTTCTTCCTCATCCGTTGAGAATTCAACCTTATTTTCCAAATTCAAAGTTTTCTTTACATCAGCGGACTTAAGTTTTATATTTTCAGCTTTAAAAGTAGCATAAGTAAGGGCATAAAAGCGTTGCGAAAAAATCAGTGACATTTTTCCGGAACTTGATGTTCTTCTCAAAACCATAGATAAAGAGGTGACCAACTCTTCTGTCAGTGGGAATGTGAGAACCGCTCACCTACGGAAATTTGACAGTTGACTGGATTGGGTAGGTTTTGACGTTTTGCAATTGGAATGACTGGAAAGGCCAGATTGAAATTATACCAAAAATATATGTACATATGTGAACGGAGGAATTCGTTGCCGCCGTTCAAGATCGCTAATAAAAATTTAAAACAATGAAAATCAAAGAAAATGCGAATTGTAAGTATATTCCATGAAACGTTTTGCAATTCGATGCACAGTAGAATTAATTTTCAATTACAAATGATTAAAAATATTTATTAATTGAGAACTAACAGGCTTAATTCACCTTATTAAGTATTGAAAGATCAAAAGTCAGTTATTTAAATATACCATAAAATGATAAAAAAGGACTTAAATAGTTTCGCCATATATTAAAAGTCCAATATATAATAATTTGCAATCGTAATAAATGTTGAGTGTTTTAATTTAAATGCCCAAAAATCCTTATTTTGTTCGTTGTGGCCACAATGGAAAATGTTTAATAAACGCTCATTTTGAGGCGCTCATACACTGGAATAAGTTCGGCATCCCATTATCCCTGGGCGGATGGTTGCGGTAATACTGACATTGTACACAAATTAAAGAGCGGAAATTTACTTCATATCGGAATTGTATAGTCGTGTGATAAACATATTTTGCAAGTTTTAGAGTTTCGCATTAATATTTGTTTTTGTTTATCTTTGTATGCTGGGAAATTCTAACAACTGTTAGGAAAAAATTATATAAGTTATACTTGTATCTAAAAACAATTCTATTTATTAAGAAAATAGCACATTTTAAAAGTTCAAAATACCATATTGTTGTTCTTATTTTGTTCACACCAATGTATATGTGATAAAATTGTTAGTGGTGATGGACACAGTTGCAAAAATTTTTTTTAGTTATAACTGGGAAATCTTTTCTCAAGTTGTGGGCTTTTATACGTACATATGAAAGGCAGTTTTATATGTATATCTACATACATATGTACATAAAAAAAGAAAAAAATACTTGTGACCATAATATATATTTTCATTAAACATACTGCAGTTCCATTTAATGAAAATGCTCATATAAATACATATATGATTTGTGATATTTTTCAGTTTGTTTATTTTACAAAAATATTCAAAGAATAGAGGTTTTTTCTATAATTGTTTTATTATATTTTAAAAATCTAAGTTGCCTCTGGAAATGTATTAAAATAATAATACGCATTTTAGAAAGGGAACACATACATATTTTCAAAAAAAAAAATCATCAAATAAAAGTATATTTGCGCGGTATGGCATTATTAATTGAGTGTGTTGCGAAGCACAAAAATAGAATACATACAAATGCTAATACGTGTGTGCTGAGCGCTTATTTGTGCACATGTGTTTGGAGAAACAGTGGTGCATAAACTGAAGTTATTATAATTTAAATGTGCAGAAATGTTATCAGCGCGTGAAAACAATGTCCAAAATTTAAAAAGATAAATTAATTCTTTAATTTGGAAGCAACTGGAACTTTAACCAAGGAACATCTTCCAAAATATTTGTTATACTTTTTATTATTTGTCTTACATTTTATAAATTTATGGTAGTTATAAAGAAACTTAAAATTGTTAGGCAATTTTACAATTGTTACCCACAGGGCAACTACCCATATACTTATATGGAAAATTTTTTTTTTGCTTAATTTGAAAGTACAATGTCTTCAGAATATACTGTGAAAGTTTCAGATAGAAATTCGATATATTTCGGGAGTTATAACGAGTTTCCTAGAGCGCCTCGGAGTCCTCTCTCTCGGAGTTGCTGAACTTTTTTTTTTCTGGTCAGCCCGGGTCCTAATTTTTTTTCTACCAAACCGATTGCTTTCAAATTTTAACAGGCTATTCTACACACTTAAAGTTCTCGTCGGAACTAACGAGCATTTTTTTCACCCCTAACTTTTTATTTTACACCCCTTTCTTTGCTAAAAAAAAAAATAATTTTTTTTTCAAAGTTCGTCATTTTGTTATTTACCCTTGAAATTTAACTTCAGTAGTTCCGATCAGAATGACATGTCTATAGATTAAGAATATAGATTAAGAATAAACAAGAATATTCGACTTCAGATTTTCAGATTTGATTTTTTTTTTTGAGGTTCCAACTTCGAGTGACAATAATAATAGTAATAAATAAATTAAATTTTTTCAAAATGTAAATAAAAACACCCTAAATATTCAAGATAATTCATTTTTATATTCCTATAAAAAACCACACTCCAAAGAAGCCATGAAAAAAGGCATAAGTTACCAGATATACCTTACTACCTTAATTATTGTTATTTTCCTCGCTAAAGGGCTCTGGTAATAAACGCATCCGATCGCTACTAAATTTAAAGTGCTATACGGAGAACCGCGGTCTCCGACGTGCTATTTGTACCACCGCAAACGCCATGTCCCACAATTTTTGAATCTGTAATATCTTCGAAAATATTAATTTAAATCATATGCCGTAAAGGGCCATATAGATCTACATATATTAAATCAGCAATGTGTTTAAGGATTAATGCTGTATTTGGTTCGAAAATTAGCCACTATTTGTCGTAAAAAGTAAATGACAAAAAAATCTTATTGGGACCGTAAGAGATTGGGTCATACCATCGCCGAGTTTTCTGTAGACCTTTTCAATATATACAATTTTTAGTACATTACCATTTTTTGATAAATCTCATAAGGTTCAGCCTGCGTTTGCATTATAAGCGGAAAAATGTAATTACGTTATAAATATTAAAAACCTCAAAATAACAGTATTTTTCCATTATTTAATGGATATTATTATAACGGGGGGGGGCCCTCTAACGTTTTAAATTTTAATTATCTATATTTCGACATTGGAAACGTCAAATACCATTCGGAAGGCGACAGATATTCAGTAAAAAGTTTAAAATTTACGAAATGGGTCGCTATTTACCAGAAGAAAACTGGGAAATATTCAAAACTTTTTTCCAAAGTGGTAAGTCTTCAACCCAAACTGTGAGAAATTTGGCAAAAAAAAAAAAAAAGGACAGACAAAAAGTGCCATCAGTTCAATTTGTGCAACAATTTGTCAAGCGTGTGCGTGAAACTGGCTCGTTGGTGGGGGAAACCCAAAAATTCAACGTTTATTTCCCGCGTGTTCAACCGAAAATATTGCGACTATGGCTGAAAATCTTAGTGAGAATCCACCCACCTCTACTCGCTGTCGATCGCAAGAATTAAACATTCCACTAACAACTTTGCGACGAGACCTCGCTATGAAACCATATAAAGTTCAATTGGTGCAACAGCTGAAGCCACTTGATCACCCGAGCCGTCTACAGTTCGCAGATTGGGCAGAAGATTGTTTGACCGAAGATGGTAAATTTTACCGAAAAATCATCTTTTCGGACGAGGCCCATTTCCACTTCGATGGTTACGTTAACAAGCAGAACTGTCGCATTTGGGACACAGAAAAGCCGCACGTAATCGTCGAGAAGCCAATACACCCAGCACGAATCACTGTATGGTGCGGATTTTGGTCTGATGGAATCATCGGCCCATTTTTCTTCGAAAATGAAGAAGCAACCGCCCCTAAGCATCAATCTTTTACGCCCTCTCTTCGAAAATCGCATAATCAGCAAAAGAGGTGATGTGAATTGGCCTCCCAGAAGCTGCGATTTAACTCCGTTGTTCTATTTTATTTGGGGAGCTGTTAAAGATAAATGTTACGCCAATCATCCAGAAAAAAATTCAAGATCTAAAGTACGAGATTTAAGCTTCTGTAGCTGCCATAAGGCCTGAAACCATCGAGAAAGTACTACAAAATTGGGTGGATCGGATAAGCTACTGTAAACTCAGCCGTGGTTGTCATTTGTCCGAAATTGTTTTCCACAAATAGATTTCATAAAAAAACCTTTTAAATAAATGTTAAATCTTTGAAAAATATCAAGCCGTTTTTTTTTTTTGACTTTTTTAAAATTTTAAAAAATTTTTACCGCATCAAGATCTGTTGCGTAGTTTTTAAAGATTTAAGCATGCAAAAGGATATAGGGACAGAGAAAGTGACTTTGTTTTACACATATAGTGATTAACTGCAAATTTTTATCAACATATTAAGAAAAGGCTCAACCACAACTTTGAACTTTTTTAATTTCAAATAGACTTAAGATTTATGTCTTATTATTTGACGATGTAAATCTTTTTAAAACGTATACTTCAAACAGCGAAAGACGTCAGCTGCAAACAGTGAGAAACATCACTGTAGTGAGGTTGGTGACTTTTGAAAGGGGCATGAGAATGGGCTGCTAGTTTTTTGGTGTGATAGAAATGACATGCCATTGAACCTTAAAAATATACGCAATACACAACTTTGGGTTTGGGAGCAAGTATACAGTTTTGTTGATCTGGGAGTAACTATGGACCCCAAACTCAATTTTAATCTTCACGTATCTTCCACGGTTTTTAAAGCGAAAGGCGCTCTTAGTTTTGTTAAACGTTGGTCTAAAGAATTTAGAGATCCGCTTGCCACAAAAATTCTTTTTACATCTCTGGTGAGGCCTATATTAGAGTATGCTTCTGTGGTTTGGAACCCTAGTTACCAAGTCCATTCGGATAAGTTAGAGTCCGTTCAAAAACAATTTTTATTTTTTGCCTTAAATCATTTGCATTGGGATTCCAGTTTCAATCTCCCCCCTTACACTAACTATTTAAAACTTATAAATCTCACGACACTCGCTAGTCGTAGGGAGATGCTTGGTATAATATTTCATGTAAAACTCATGAATGGGGCAGTCTGTAGTCCATCTCTCTTATCTGATATTAATTATAACATTTCCGCTCGCTCTACCAGGAAATTTAGACCCTTACTTTTAAAATTTTCTAGAACAAATTTTTAGTCAAACAAACCATTCCGCCCTATATGTCATGATTTCAATTCTTATTCCAGCATATTTGATCTAACAGACTCGCTCTTTACCATTAAAAAAATTATTATTATCTACTCTTAACAAGTAAAATTTAAAAATTATAAACTTTAATTTAATTCTGAATTTGGGCTATTGAAATTTTGTTTCTGTAGCTGAGCAGCTTAAGATCGCAGCGCTCAATTGCCTTTTATGACTCGGCTAATTCTGCTCGTTCGCGGATTGCGCCCCTCGCGTCGGTTGGCGGGAGGAGGGTAATCGTGGGGTA
Organism: Bactrocera correcta; assembly: GCA_027475135.1. Taxonomy (NCBI): domain Eukaryota; kingdom Metazoa; phylum Arthropoda; class Insecta; order Diptera; family Tephritidae; genus Bactrocera; species Bactrocera correcta. The sequence goes on along the minus strand of JAPZAG010002659.1, from coordinate 4,431 downwards.
TTATTATTATTATTTAGAATTTGAAGTGAATCCCACAAACACTTTTCAAGTTATTCGGTAATTAGCAAAGGGTTTTCGAACGCTCTGAAACGTTCAATAGCAATCAGCTAGCAACAGTAAAACTTCAAATACGTTTTTCTCAAAACTGTGTTTTTCGAATTGGTGACTTGTGTTTTTTTTGAACTGGTGTAGTTTTTAAAGAAATTATTAAAAGCGATTTGAAAACATAAAAAAACTAGTACATACCTGATAGAAGGATTTTTTTTTAAATTTTTTTATAAACAATTACTGTTGTTTTTTTTTCTGAAATTCTGGAAAAAATTTCCTGAGGTCTTATTTTGTTATTTAAAAAAAGTCTAAGTTTTGGTTGAAACTAAATTAACACCAACAATCATCACTATTAAAATAAATGATAAAAATGATCCATCCACAGAAACTTCAAATTTCAATCTAAGATTTCGATGTAAACTGTGTCAAGTCGTTCCATATGGCACCGAATCGACTCTCCACACTCTTGTGGTTGTTGCTACGGTTGCTATATTTTCCTCACACCGTGCTGGAATGCAAATGGTTTGCTCAAAAGTAAAAAAGAATTGGAGACATTACTCCATGTTGAATAAATTGATATTTGTCTTATATCCGAAATCCATTTTACTAATGAGACTTTCGTTAAATTCAAAAACTACAAGTCGTATTGCTCGAACCACCCTAATAACAATGCGGGAGAGGGAAGAGTGCCATAAATATCAGAAATAATATTCCCCACTACGAAAAAATATAAGTGTAGCAGAATTCCAAACCACAACCACATCAGTTGAATCTAGTTTCGGAAAAATAAGTATTACAGCGATATATAGCTCACCTAGACACAATATCAAAATGGACTTTTACACAGCACTTGAAACACCACGGAAAATTCATCTTGGGTGGTGTCTTTAACGCAAAACACTCCCAATAGGGTTAAAGAGTTGCGACTCTGAAGGAAAGAGAGCTATTTAAAGCTGCTATGGTTACTGCATATGACTTTATGTCTACTAGCAATCTGACTTACCTGACCTAATCGACTTTTTCATCACTCGACAAATATCTAAGACATTTCTAATTATATTGAGAAATTAACGTAAAATAAAAATACAGAATATTCCCTTTGGAATGCTGTAAAAAATGTTAGGAAACCAATATTGCCGAATGCACTGCTCAGAAAACCAAACGGATCCTGGGCCAAAAGCGACGAAAAAAGCGGTATTTTTTCAGAAAACCAACTAAAACGTTTAGTTGTTTGCGTTCCATGGAACTATACCATAGGTGGAAGAATCGCAATACGTGGGTGAAATCCAACCAGCAACAAATAGAGAAGTGGAAAATATCATTAAAGGTAGATTTGAACCAAAAAAGGCTCCCGGCTTCGACTTGGTGACTGCTGATGTAAAAAAAAAAATCTAACGCGGAAACAATAGCAAAGCCAACGACGATAATAAACGCTTCCTTAAATCTCAGATACCTCCCACTGTCATGGAAAGTATCTGAAACCATTATGGTACAAAAACCTGGCAAAAGCGCACATGAGGCCTCGTCATATCGTTCAACCTCACTGTTGCCTATTTTGTCCAAACTACAGAACATAATTGAAGAAAAGGGACTAATACTAATTCCTCAATTTGGATTCTCAACATTCTACAATCGATCAAGTTCATCGAATAACGAGAATAATCGAAGATGCGATGGAAAAAAGCACAATTGCACAGCTGCTTTTCTTGACGTATTATAGGCGTTTCCATAGTATCTTACCGACCTACTTGACTCTTACCTGAGCAACCGCTACTTCAGAATCAAGCAGGTACAATCAGACACTACGTTACAGCCTTTAAAAAAAAGTTGCATCTCAAGGAAATGTTCTGGAACCATTCTTATACATATTGTTTACTAGCGACATGCCTGCGTCGCCAAACTGTGCAATCGCCACATTTGCAGATGATATCTATCCAAATAAACTTCACTAACAAAAGTGCTACGTATATCCCCTTCTTCTTCTTCTTCTTTACTGACGTAGACACCGCTTACGCGATTATAGCCGAGTTAACAACAGCGCGCCAGTCTTTCTTCTTTTCGCTACGTGGCGCCAATTGGATATCCCAAACGAAGCCAGGTCCTTCTCCACTTGGTCCTTCCAACGGAGTGGAGGTCTTCTTCCTCTGCTTCCCCCGGCGGATTATGCGTCGAATACTTTCAGAGCTAGAGTGTTTTCGTCCATCCGGACAACATGACCTAGCCAGAGTAGTCGCTGTCTTTTAATTCGCTGAACTATGTCAATGTCGTCGTATATCTCGTGCAGCTCATCGTTTCATCGAATGCGATATCGCCTTACATATTGGAAATGAAGTAATTCCGTACTCCACCTCGGCGAAATATCTTGGTATGACGTTGGATGCAAAGTTGAATTGGAAGGAGCATATACAAAAAAAAAGGTTCAGAACTAAAACTGGTTGATCGGTAAGAAATCACCCTTAACAATATCAAATAAATTCCTACAATAAAATCCTACAATATACAATCAAACTTTGAAACCTATTTGGACATACGGAATTCAATTATGGGGATCCGCTGCACCGTTATACAATGAAGTTCTGCGAAAAATTATACCCCGTGGTACATACGCAATTCGGATCTGCATCGTGATCTTCATTTAAAAATGTCGGGAAACAGGAAATCATCTACGAAACGGCATCGAAACATGCATGAAGGTTACAAAATCATGTAAACACTGAAGCTTGACAACTAGGAGAGACTAGAAATAGTAAGCACAGACTGAAAAGAACAACGTTGCATGATCTCTTAAGAATCTAAGAAAACAACAAATGTCATAATACTTAGTTAATTAAGTTTAGTTTAAAAAAAAGCTTGTTATTACAGCTTTATTGTTTTACTTTTTATTAGTCTGTCAAAAAAGTCTTGCGGTATTTTTATTAAATTTTCAATTGTTCATAAAATTGGTTACAATAATGCGATTCAAGTCAAATATGTTTTGTTCGATGACGCGTTCCTAACGAGATGCCAACTTCATAATGCCCCTCTCATAGAAGCTCGCTTCCCTATTTTTAAAGAACTCGTAGAGCCAATTTTCACAGGACTCTCTTGTGGCCAACTTCAGACTACCAAGCGCGTTCGCCATGGACAGAAACAGGTGGTAATCACTTGGTGCGAGATCCGGACTATACGGTGGATGCAAAAGAACCTTCCTTCCGAGCTCCCGGAACTTCGTGCGAGTCACTAAAGATGTGTATGGCCTGGCGTTGTCCTGATGGAAGACAAGATGGCCTCTTCTGCATGAGTGCTGCCTTCAAGCGGTCCAGTTGTTGGCAGTACAGGTCCGAATTGAGCGTTTGGCCATAGGGGAGCAGCTCATAGTGGATTATTCCCTGCCAATCCCACCAAATACACAGAAGAACCTTCCTGGCCGTCAATCCAGGCTTGGCCACTGTCTGGGCCGCTTCACCGTTTTTCGACCACTACCGTTTGCGCCTTACGTTATCGTAAGTGACCCACTTTTCATCGCCAGTCACCATACGCTTCAAAAACGGGTCGATTTTGTTGCGATTCAGAAACGATTCGCATGCGTCGATACGGTCAAAGATGTTTTTTTTTGCGTCAATTCGTGTGGCACCCATGCATCGAGCTTCTTAGTGACTCCAAGCTTCTTCAAATGGTTTATAACGGTTTGATGACTCATGCCCAGCTCTTTACCGTTGCTACTGCTGCTACTATGCCGGTCTCTTTCGACCCATTCAGCGATTTTATCGCAATTTTCGACGACCGGAGGGCCTCTCCGGAACGTGGCGCATCTTCGACCACCTCCACACCAGAACGAAAACGTTGAAACCATCGTTGTGCGGTGGAAATGGAAACTGTATCGGGTCCATAAACTGCTTGAGATGCATTTTTGCCTTTATCGTAGTAGTACTGTAAAATATGTCGTACTTTCTCTTTATTTTGCTCCATGTTTGCGACGCTATAACTCACGAAACGACAATCAATCAAACATGTGTTAGCGCATGAAATGAGTTTTCCAAAAAGGAACCATGCATGGCAGGACCCGATGCGACGAATAAAACTAGAACTACGCGCTTTCAGCGCCAACTAGCGAAAATACCGCAAGACTTTTTTGACAACCTATTAAATTGTGAAAAATATTGATTGTTAGTTTACATTTATCACTAGTTGCAATTACAATGAAATGCTAAATTGTCACTTTATTACGTTTCAATAAATAATATATCGAATATTATCCAATAATGAATGCTGGGTCTCAAGATGGGTGATAGCGTTGCGAATAGTACGCTCAGTAGGTCGATTACCATAAGTTGAGCGAAGCGCGCAAATCTAAATTTTTTCGTAGTTGAACGATTTGTAAACGTTTTCAGGGTAAGTCTTTCC
>JAPZAG010002658.1:0-15089 GCA_027475135.1 Bactrocera correcta | reverse complement strand
GTGCATTTTAGAAGAATTCCGTAATCTTATATTTAGGTATAAAGTCGATTTTGTTGAATATACTCATTTAGCAATCGATATCGAAATGCTTCAAATCATTGGTTTAACATATTTAAGTTAATAAAGCTTCTTTAACGCACTGAAGTCTTCATAAAGCCTTAACGAAATAACTGCAGTGCATTTAGAAGAATTCCGTAATCTCATATTTAGGTATAAAGTCGATTTTGTTTTATATACTCATTTAGCAATCGATATCGAAATGCTGGAAATCATTAGTTTAATATATTTAAGTTAATAAAGCTCCTTTGACGCACTGAAGTTAACATAAAGCCATGGCGGCATAACGTCAGTGCATGTAGAAGAATTCCGTAATCTTATATTTAAGTACAAAGTCGATTTTATTGTATATACACATTTAGCAATCGATATCAAAATGCTTCAAATCATTAGTTTACTATATTTAAGTTAATTAAACATCTTTATTTTACTGAAGTCTACAAAAGCCTTAACGGCATAACGGCAGTGCCTTTAGAAGAATTACGTAGTCTTATATTTAGGTATAAAGTCGATTTTTGTGTATATACTCATTTAGCAATCGATATCGAAATGCTTCAAATCATTAGTTTAATATATTAAAGTTAATAAAGCTTCTTTAACGCACTGAAGTTAACATAAAGCCATGGCGGCATAACGGCAGTGCATTTAGAAGAATTCCGTAATCTTATATTTAGGTATAAAGTCGATTTTGTTGTATATACTCATTTAGCAATCGATATCGAAATGCTTCAAATCATTAGTTTAACATATTTAAGTTAATAAAGCTTCTTTAACGCACTGAAGTCTTCATAAAGCCTTAACGAAATAACTGCAGTGCATGTAGAAGAATTCCGTAATCTTTTATTTAGGTATAAAGTCGATTTTCTTGTATGTATACATTTAGCAATCTATATCGAAATGCTTCAAATCATTAGTTTAATATATTAAAGTTAATAAAGCTTCTTTAACGCACTGAAGTTAACATAAAGCCATGGCGGCATAACGTCAGTGCATGTAGAAGAATTCCGTAATCTAATATTTAGGTATAAAGTCGATTTTCTTGTATTTACATATTTAGCAAACGATATCGAAATGCTTCAAATCATTAGTTAAACATATTCAAGTTAATTAACCCTCTCTGTCTTACTGAAGTCTACATAAAGCCTTAACGGCATAACGGCGATGCATTTAGAAGAATTCCGTTATCTTATATTTAGGTATAAATTTGATTTTGTGGTATGTACACATTTAGCAAGCGATATCGAAATGCTTCATAACATTAGTTTAACATATTTAAGTTAATAAACCTTTTTTAACGAACTGAAGTTAACATAAAGCCTTAACGGCATAACGGCAGTGCATTTAGAAGAATTCCGTTATCTTATATTTAGGTATAAATTTGATTTTCTTGTATGTACACATTTAGCAAGCGATATCGAAATGCGTCAAATCGTTAGTTTAACATATTTAAATTAATTAACCTTCTTTAACGTATTGAAGTTGATATAAAGCCATGGCGGCATAACGACAGTACATTTGGAAGAATTCCGTAATCTTATGTTTAGGAATAAATTCGATTTTCTTGTATATACGCATTTAGCAATCGATATCGAAATGCTTAAATCATTAGTTTAACATACTAAGTTAATAAACATTTTTTAGATTACTGAAGTCTACATAAAGCCTTAACGGTATAACGGCAGTGCATTTAGAAGAATTCTGTGATGTTATAATTTTATATTTAGGTATAAAGTCGATTTTCTTATATTTACACATTTAGCAGTCGATATCGAAATGCTTCAAACCATAAGTTTAACATATTTAAGTTAATAAACCTTCTTTAACTTATTGAAGTTGATACAAAGCCATGGCGGCTTAACGACAGTACATTTGGAAGAATTCCCTAATCTTATATTTACGTATAAATTCGATTTTGTTGTATATACGCATTTAGCAATCGATATCGAAATGCTTCAAATAATTGGTTTAGCATATTTAGGTTAATTAACCTTCTTTATCTTACTGAAGTTTACATAAAGCCATAACGGCATAACGGCATTATATTTGGGTGAATTCCGTAAGCTTTTATTTAGGTATAAAATCGATTTTCTTGTACATACACATTTAGCAATCGATATCGAAATGCTTCAAATCATTAGTTTAACATATTTAAGTTAATTAACCTTCTTTACCGTAATGAATGTTATATAAAGCCATGGCGGCATAACGACAGTGCATGTAGAAGAATTCCGTAATCTTATATTTAGGTATATAGTCGATTTTCTTGTATTTACACATTTAGCAATCGATATCGAAAATCTTCAAATCATTAATTTAACATATTTAAGTTAATTAACCTTCTTTAACGTAATGAAGGTGATATAAAGCCATGGCGGCATAACGACAGTGCATTTAGAAGAATTCCGTAATCTTATATTTAGGTATAAATTCGATTTTGTTGTATATACGCATTAAGCAATCGAAATCGAAATGCTTCAAATAACTGGTTTAGCATATTTAGGTTAATTAACCTTCTTTATCTTACTGAAGTTTACATAAAGCCATAACGGCATAACGGCAAAATATTTGGGTGAATTCCGTAAGCTTTTATTTAGGTATAAAATCGATTTTCTTGTACATACACATTTAGCAATCGATATCGAAATGCTCAAATCATTAGTTTAACATATTTGAGTAAACTAACCTTCTTTAACGTACTGAAATTTATATAAAGCCATAACAGCATAGCGGCAGTGCATTTAGAAGAATTACGTTATCTTATATTTAGGTATAAAGTCGATTTTCTTGTATATACGCATACAGCAATCGATATCGACATGCTTCAAATCATTAGTGTAACATATTTAAGTTAATAAACCTTCTTTAACGCACTGAAGTCTTCATAAAGCCTTAACGGTATAACTGCAGTGCATTTAGAAGAATTCCGTAATGTTATAATTTTATATTTAGGTATAAATTCGATTTTGTTGTATATACGCATTAAGCAGTCGATATCGAAATGCTCCAAACCATAAGTTTAACATATTTAAAATAACTAACCTTCTTTAACGTATTGATGTTGATACAAAGCCATGGCGGCTTAACGACAGTACATTTGGAAGAATTCCGTAATCTTATGTTTAGGTATAAATTCCATTTTTTTTTATATACACATTTAGCAAGCGATATCGAAATGCTTCATAACATTAGTTTAACATATTTAAGTTAATTAACCTTCTTTAACGTAATGAAGGTGACATAAAGCCATGGCGGCATAACGACAGTGCATTTAGAAAAATGCCGTAATCTTATATTTAGGTATAAATTCGATTTTGTTGTATATACGCATTTAGCAATCGAAATCGAAATGCTTCAAATAACTGGTTTAGCATATTTAGGTTAATTAACCTTCTTTATCTTACTGAAGTTTACATAAAGCCATAACGGCATAACGGCAAAATATTTGGGTGAATTCCGTAAGCTTTTATTTAGGTATAAAATCGATTTTCTTGTACATACACATTTAGCAATCGATATCGAAATGCTTCAAATCATTAGTTTAACATATTTAAGTTAATTAACCTTCTTTACCGTAATGAATGTTATATAAAGCCATGGCGGCATAACGGCAGTACATGTGGAAGAATTCCGTAATCTTATATTGAGGTATAAAGTCGATTTTGTTGTATATACGCATTTAGAAATCGATAACGAAATGCTTAAAATCATTAGTTTAACTTATTTAGGTTAATTAACCTTCTTTAACGTATTGAAGTTGATATAAAGCCATGGCGGCATAACGACAGTACATTTGGAAGAATTCCGTAATCTTATGTTTAGGTATAAATTCCATTTTCTTTTATATACACATTTAGCAAGCGATATCGAAATGCTTCATAACATTAGTTTAACATATTTAAGTTAATTAACCTTCTTTAACGTAATGAAGGTGACATAAAGCCATGGCGGCATAACGACAGTGCATTTAGAAAAATGCCGTAACTTTATATTTAGGTATAAGTTCGATTTTGTTGTATATAGGCATTTAGCAATATCGAAATGCACCATACAACTGGTTTAGCATATTTAGGTTAATTAACCTTCTTTATTTTACTGAAGTGTACATAAAGCCATAACGGCATGTCGGCAGTATATTTGGGAGAATTCCGTAATCTTATATTTAGGTATAAAGTCGATTTTCTGTATATACGCATACAGCAAGCGATATCGAAATGCTTCATAACATTAGTTTAACATATTTAAGTTAATTAACCTTCTTTAACGTAATGAAGGTGACATAAAGCCATGGCGGCATAACGACAGTGCATTTAGAAAAATGCCGTAACTTTATATTTAGGTATAAAATCGATTTTCTTGTACATACACATTTAGCAATCAATATCGAAATGCTTCAAATCATTAGTTTAGCATATTTAAGTAAATTAATCTTCTTTAACGTACTGAAATTTATATAAAGCCATAACGGCATAACGGCAGTGTATTTCGAAGAATTCCGTAATCTTATATTTAGGTATAAAGTCGATTTTCTGTATATACGCATACAGCAATCGATATCGAAATTCTTCAAATCATTAGATTAACATATTTAAAATAATTAACCTTATTTAACGTAATGAAGTGATATAAAGCCATGGCGGCCTAACGACAGTGCATTTAGAAGAATTCCGTAATCTTATATTTAGGTATAAATTCGATTTTGTTGTATATACGCATTTAGCAATCGAAATCGAAATGCTTCAAATAACTGGTTTAGCATATTTAGGTTAATTAACCTTCTTTATCTTACTGAAGTTTACATAAAGCCATAACGGTATAACGGCAGTGCATTTGGATGAATTCCGTAATCTTATATATAGGTATAAATTTGATTTTCTTGTATGTACACATTTAGCAAGCGATATCGAAATGCTTCAAATCATTAGTTTAACATATTTAAGTTAATTAACCTTCTTTAACGTATTGAAGTTGATACAAAGCCATGGCGACATAACGGCAGTGCATTTAGAAGAAGTCCGTAGTCTCATATTTAGGTATAAAGTCGGTTTTCTTGTATATACACATTTAGCAATCAATAACGAAATGCTTCAAATCATTAGTTTTACATATTTAAGTTAATTAACCTTCTTTATATTACTAAAGTTTACATAAAGCCATAACGGTATAACGGCAGTGTATTTCGATGAATTCCGTAATATTATATTAAGGTAAAAAGCCGTTTTTGTTGTATATACGCATTATGCAATCGATATCGAAATGCTTCATCTCATAAAATTAACATACTTAAGTTAATAAACCGTCTTTAACGGTGGCGGCATAACGGCAGTGCATGTAGAAGAATTCCGTAATCTCATATTTAGGTATAAAGACGATTTTCTTGTATATACGCATTTAGCTATCGATATCGAAATGCTTCAAATCATTAGTTTAACATATTAAGATAATAAACGCTTTTTAGCTTACTGCAGTCTACATAAAGCCTTAGCGGTATAACGCCAGTGCATTTAGAATAATTCCGTAAAGTTATAATTTTATTTTTAGGTATAAAGTCGATTTTCTTTTATTTACACATTAAGCAATCGATATCGAAATGCTTCAAACCATTAGTTTAACATATTTAAAGTAATTAACCTTCTTTAACGTATTAAATGTGATATAAAGCCATGGCGGCATAACGTTAGTACATTTGGAAGAATTCCGTAGTCTTATATTTGGATATAAAATCGATTTTCTTGTACATACACCTTAAGCAATCGATATCGAAATGCTTCAAATCATTAGTTTAGCATATTTAAGTAAATTAAACTTCTTTAACGTACCGAAATTTATATTTATTTAGCAATCGATTTTGAAATGCTTCCAATTATTAGTTTAACATATTTAAGTTAATTAACCCTCTCTATCTTACTGAAGTCTACATAAAGCCTTAATGGTATAACGACAGTGCATTTAGAAGAATTCCGTTATCTTATATTTAGGTATAAAGTCGATTTTCTTGTATATATACATATAGCAATCGATATCGAAATGCTTCAAATCATTAGTTTAACATATTTAAGTTAATTAACCTTCTTTAACGTATTGAAGTTAATATAAAGCCATGGCGGCATAACGGCAGTGCATTTACAAGAATTCCGTAATTTTATATTTAGGTATAAAGTCGGTTTTCTTGTATTTACATATTTAGCAATCGATAACGAAATGCTTCAAGTCATTAGTTTAACATATTTAAGTTAATAAACCTTCTTTAACGCACTGACGTCTTCATAAAGCCTTAACGGTATAACTGCAGTGCATTTAGAAGAATTCCGTATTCTTATATTTAGGTATAAAGTCGATTTTCTTGTATTTACATATTTAGCAATCGATATCGAAATGCTTCAAATAACTGGTTTAACATATTCAAGTTAATTAACCCTCTCTGTCTTACTGAAGTCTACATAAAGCCTTAACGGCATAACGGCAGTGCATTTAGAAGAACTCCGTTATCTTATATTTAGGTATAAATTTGATTTTTTGTATGTACACATTTAGCAAGCGATATCGAAATGCTTCAAATCATTAGTTTAACATATTTAAGTTAATTAACCCTCTTTATCTTACTGAAGTCCGCAAACGCCTTAACGGCATAACGGCAAAGCATTTAGAAGAATTACGTAATCTTATATTTAGGTATAAAGTCGATTTTCTTGTATATACACATTTAGCAATCGCTATCGAAATGCTTCAAATCATTAGTTTAACATATTTAAGTTAATTAACCTTCTTTAACGTATTGAAGTTAATATAAAGCATTGGTGGCATAACGGCAGTGCGTTTAGAATAATTCCGTAAAGTTATAATTTTATTTTTAGGTATAAAGTCGATTTTCTTTTATTTACACATTTAGCAATCGACTTTGAAATGCTTCAAATCATTAGTTTGACATATTTAAAATAATTAACCTTCTTTAACGTATTGAAGGTGATATAAAGCCATGGCGGCATAATGGCAGTACATGTGGAAGAATTCCATAATCTTATATTTAGGTATAAAGTCGATTTTCTTGTATATATATATTTCGCAATCGATATCGAAATGCTTCAGATAACTGGTTAAACATATTTAAGTTAATAAACCTCCTTTAGCAAACTGAAGTTGACATATTTAGGTATAAAGACGATTTTGTTGTACATACACATTTAGCAATCGATATCGAAATGCTTCAAATCATTAGTTTAACATATTTAAGTTAATTAACCTTCTTTAACGTAATGAAGGTGATATAAAGCCATGGCTGCATAACGACAGTGCATGTAGAAGAATTTCGTAATCTTATATTTAGGTATATAGTCGATTTTCTTATATTTACACATTTAGCAATCGATATCGAAATGCTTCAAATCATTAGTTTAACATATTTAAGTTAATTAAGCTTCTTTAACGTATTAAAGTTGATATAAAGCCATGGCGGCATAATGTTAGTACATTTGGAAGAATTCCGTAGTCTTATATTTATGTATAAAGTCGATTTTCTTGTATATACAAATTCAGCAATCGATATCGAAATGCTTCAAATCATTAGTTTAACATATTTAAGTTAATTAATCCTCTTTATCTCACTGAAGTCTACAAAAGCCATAACGGCATAACGGCAGTATATATTTGGGTGAATTATGTAATCTTTTACTTAGGTATAAAATCGATTTTCTTGTACATACACATTTAGCAATCGATATCGAAATGCTTCAAATCATTAGTTTAGCATATTTAAGTAAATTAAACTTCTTTAACGTACTGAAATTTATATTTATTGAGCAATCGATTTTGAAATGCTTCCAATTATTAGTTTAACATATTTAAGTTAATTAACCCTCTCTATCTTACTGAAGTCTACATAAAGCCTTAACGGCATAACGACAGTGCATTTAGAAGAATTCCGTTATCTTATATTTAGGTATAAAGTCGATTTTCTTGTATATATGCATATGGCAATCGATATCGAAATGCTTCAAATCATTAGTTTAACATATTTAATTTAATTAACTTTCTGTAACGTGTTGAAGTTAATATAAAGACATGGCGCCATAACGGCAGTGCATTTAGAAGAATTCCGTAATTTTATATTTAGGTATAAAGTCGATTTTCTTGTATATACACTTTTAGCAATCGATAACGAAATGCTTCAAGTCATTAGTTTAACATATTTAAGTTAATTAACCTTCTTAATCTTAATGAAGTTTACATAAAGCCATAACGGTTTAACGGCATTGTACTTGGAAGAATTCCGTAATTTTATATTTAGGTATAAAGTCGATTTTCTAGTATATACTCATTTAGCAATCGACATCGAGATGGTTCAACTCATAAGTTTAACATATTTAAGTTAATAAAGCTTTTTAGAAGAACTCCGTTAGCTTATACTAAGGTATAAAGTCGATTTTCTTGTATATACACATTTAGCAATCGATACCGAAATGCTTCAAATCATTCGTTTAACATATTTAAGTTAATTAACCTTCTTTAACGTATTGACGTTGACATAAAGCCATGGCGGCATAACGGCAGTTCATTTAGAAGAATTCCGCAATCTTATATTTAGGTATAAAGTCGATTTTGTTGTATAAATATACGCTTTAGCAATCGATATCGAAATGCTTCAAGTCATTAGTTTAACATATTTAAGTTAATTAACCTCCTTTAACGTATTGAAGTTGATATAAAGCCATGGCGGCATAACGACAGTACATTTGGAAGAATTCCGTAATCTTATGTTTAAGTATAAATTCGATTTTCTTGTATATACACATTTAGCAAGCGATATCGAAATGCTTCAAATCATTAGTTTAACATATTTACGTTAATAAACCTTCTTTAACGAACGGAAGTTGGCATAAAGCCATGGCGACATAACGGCAGTGCATTTAGAAGAATTCCGTAATCTTATATTTAGATATAAAGTCGATTTTGTTGTATATACACATTAAGCAATCGATATCGAAATGCCTCATATAACTGGTTTAGCATATTTAGGTTAATTAGCCCCCTCTATCTTACTGAAGTTTATATAAAGCCATAACGGCATAACGGCAGTATGTTTGGCTGAATTCCGTAATCTTTTATTTAGGTATAAAATCGATTTTCTTGTACATACACATTTAGCAATCAATATCGAAATGCTTCAAATCATTAGTTTAGCATATTTAAGTAAATTAAACTTCTTTAACGTACTGAAATTTATACAAAGCCATAACGGCATAACGGCAGTGTATTTCGAAGTATTCCGTAATCTTATATTTAGATATAAAGCCGAATTTGTTGTATATACGCATTTAGCAATCGATATCGAAATTCTTCAAATCATTAGTTTAACATATTTAAAATAATTAACCTTCTTTAACGTAATGAAGATGATATAAAGTCATGGCGGCCTAACGACAGAGCATTTAGAAGAATTCCGTAATCTTATATTTAGGTATAAATTCGATTTTGTTGTATATACGCATTTAGCAATCGATACCGAAATGCTTCAAATAACTGGTTTAGCATATTTAGGTTAATTAACCTTCTTTATCTTACTGAAGTTCACATAAAGCCTTAACGGTATAACTGCAGTGCATTTAGAAGAATTCCTTAATCTTATATTTAAGTATAAAGTCGATTTTGCTGTATATACAAATTTAGCAACCGATATCGAAATGCTTCAAATCATTAGTTTGATATATTTAAGTTAATAAAGCTTCTTTAACGCACTGAAGTTAACATAAAGCCACGGCGGCATAACGGCAGTGCATGTAGAAGAATTCCGTAATGTTATATTTAAGTGCAAAGTCGATTCTGTTGTATATACACATTTAGCAATCGATATCGAAATGCTTCAAATCACTAGTTTACTATATTTGAGTTAATAAAACATCTTTATTTTACTGAAGTCTGCAAAACCTTAACGGCATAACGGCAGTGCATTTAGAAGAATTACGTAGTCTTATATTTAGATATAAAATCGATTTTCTTGTACATACGCATTTAGCGATCGATATCGAAATTCTTCAAATCATTAGTTTAACATATTTAAAATAATTAACCTTCTTTAACGTAATGAAGGTGATATAAAGCCATGGCGGTATAACGGCAGTGCATTTAGAAGAATTACGTTATCTTATATTTATGTATAAAGACGATTTTCTTGTATCGACATGCTTCAAATCATTAGTTTAACATATTTAAGTTAATATACCTTCTTAAACGCACTGAAGTCTTCATAAAGCCTTAACGGTATAACTGCAGTGCATGTAGAAGAATTCCGTAATCTTATATTTAGGTATAAAGTCGGTTTTATTGTATATACTCATTTAGCAATCGATATCGAAATGCTTCAAATCATTAGTTTAATATATTTAAGTTAATAAAGCTTCTTTAACGCACTGAAGTTAACATAAAGCCATGGCGGCATAACGGCAGTGCATGTAGAAGAATTCCGTAATCTTATATTTAAGTATAAAGTCGATTTTGTTGTATATACACATTTAGCAATCGATATCGTAATGCTTCAAATCATTAGTTTACTATATTTAAGTTAATTAAACATCTTTATTTTGCTGAAGTCTACAAAAGCCTTAACGGCATAACGGCAGTGCATTTAGAAGAAATCCGTAATCTTATATTTAGGTATAAAGTCGATTTTCGTGTATATACTCATTTAGCAATCGATATCGAAATGCTTCAAATCATTAGTTTAATATATTAAAGTCAATAAAGCTTCTTTAACGCACTGAAGTTAACAAAAAGGCTTAACGGTATAACTGCAGTGCATTTAGAAGAATTCCGTATTCTTATATTTAGGTATAAAGTCAATTTTCTTGTATTTACATACTTAGCAATCGATATCGAAATCGATATTCAAGTTAATTAACCCCCTCTGTCTTACTGAAGTCTACATAAAGCCTTAACGGCATAACGGCAGTGCATTTAGAAGAATTCCGTTATCTTATATTTAGGTATAAATTTGATTTTCTTGTATGTACACATTTAGCAAGCGATATCGAAATGCTTCAAATCATTAGTTTAAAATACTTAAGTTAATTAACCTTCTTTAACGTATTGAAGTTGATATAAAGCCATGCCGGCATAACGGCAGTGCATTTAGAAGAAGTCCGTAGTCTTATATTTAGGTATAAAGTCGGTTTTCTTGTATATACACATTTAGTAATCGATAACGAAATGCTTCAAATCATTAGTTTTACATATTTAAGTTAATTAACCTTCTTTATCTTACTGAAGTTTACATAAAGCCATAACGGTATAACGGCAGTGCATTTGGATGAATTCCGTAATCTTCTATTAAGGTAAAAAGTCGATATTGTTGTATATACACATTTAGCAATCGATATCGAAATGCTTCATCTCATAAGTTTAACATATTTAAGTTTATAAACCTTCTTTAACGATCTGAAGTTGGCATATAGCCATGGCGACATAACGACAGTACATTTGGAAGAATTCCGTAGTCTCATATTTAGGTATAAAGTCGATTTTCTGGTATATATGCATTAAGCAGTCGATATCGAAATGCTTCATCTCATAAGTTTAACATATTTAAAATATTTAACCTTCTTTAACGTATTGAAGTTTTTACAAAGCCATGGCGGCTTAACGACAGTAGATTTGGAAGAATTCCCTAATCTTGTATTTAGGTATTAAGTCGATTTTTTTGTATATATATATTTCGCAATCGATATCGAAATGCTTCAGATAACTGGTTTAACATATTTAAGTTAATAAACCTTCTTTAACGCACTGAAGTCTACATAAAGCCTTAACGGTATAACTGCACTGCATTTAGAAGAACTCCGTTACCTTATATTTAGGTATAAAGTCGATTTTCTTGTATATACTCATTTTGCAATCGATATCGAAAAGCGTTAAATCATTAGTTTAACATATTTCAGTTAATAAAGCTTTTTAGAAGAACTCCGTTAGCTCATACAAAGGTATAAAGTCGATTTTCTTGTATATACACATTTAGAAAGCGATATCGAAATGCTTCAAATCATTAGTTTAACATATTTATGTTAATAAACCTTCTTTAACGAACTGAAGTTAACATAAAGCCATAACGGCATAACGGCAGTGCATTTAGAAGAATTCAGTTATCTTATATTTAGGTATAAAGTCGATTTTCTTGTATATACATATTTAGCAATCGATATCGAAATGCTTCAAATCATTACTTTAACATATTCACGTTAATAAACCTTCTTTAATCTTATATTTAGGTATAAAGTCGATTTTGTTGTATATACACATTAAGCAATCGATATCGAAATGCTTCATATAACTGGTTTAGCTTATTTAGGTTAATTAGCCCCCTCTATCTTACTGAAGTTTACATAAAGCCATAACGGCATAACGGCAGTATGTTTGGCTGAATTTCGTAATCTTTTATTTAGGTATAAAATCGATTTTCTTGTACATACACATTTAGCAATCAATATGCTTCGAAATGCTTCAAATCATTAGTTTAGCATATTTAAGTAAATTAAACTTCTTTAACGTACTGAAATTTATATGAAGCCATAACGGCATTACGGCAGTGTATTTCGAAGTATTCCGTAATCTTATATTTAGATATAAAGCCGAATTTGTTGTATGTACGCATTTAGCAATCGATATCGAAATTCTTCAAATCATTAGTTTAACATATTTAAAATAATTAACCTTCTTTAACGTAATGAAGATGATATAAAGTCATGGCGGCCTATCGACAGTGCAGTTAGAAGAATTCCGTAATCTTATATTTAGGTATAAATTCGATTTTGTTGTATATACGAATTTAGCAATCGATACCGAAATGCTTCAAATAACTGGTTTAGCATATTTAAGTTAATTAACCTTCTTTATCTTACTGAAGTTCACATAAAGCCTTAACGGTATAACTGCAGTGCATTTAGAAGAATTCCTTAATCTTATATTTAAGTATAAAGTCGATTTTGCTGTATATACAAATTTAGCATCCGATATCGAAATGCTTCAAATCATTAGTTTGATATATTTAAGTTAATAAAGCTTCTTTAACGCACTGAAGTTAACATAAAGCCACGGCGGCATAACGGCAGTTCATGTAGAAGAATTCCGTAATCTTATATTTAAGTGCAAAGTCGATTCTGTTGTATATACACATTTAGCAATCGATATCGAAATGCTTCAAATCATTAGTTTACTATATTTGAGTTAATTAAACATCTTTATTTTACTGAAGTCTACAAAAGCCTTAACGGCATAACGGCAGTGCATTTAGAAGAATTACGTAATCTTATATTAGATATAAGATCGATTTTCTTGTACATACACATTTAGCAATCGATATCGAAATTCTTCAAATCATTAGTTTAACATATTTAAAATAATTAACCTTCTTTAACGTAATGCAGGTGATATAAAGCCATGGCGGTATAACGGCAGTGCATTTAGAAGAATTACGTTATCTTATATTTATGTATAAAGTCGATTTTCTTGTATCGACATGCTTCAAATCATTAGTTTAACATATTTAAGTTAATATAC
This sequence comes from Bactrocera correcta, assembly GCA_027475135.1. Classification (NCBI taxonomy): domain Eukaryota; kingdom Metazoa; phylum Arthropoda; class Insecta; order Diptera; family Tephritidae; genus Bactrocera; species Bactrocera correcta. Next base: position 1,493 of record JAPZAG010002658.1, on the reverse strand, counting down.
CTTCTTAAACGCACTGAAGTCTTCATAAAGCCTTAACGGTATGACTGCAATGCATGTAGAAGAATTCCGTAATCTTATATTTAGGTATATTTAGGTTTTATTGTATATACTCATTTAGCAATCGATATCGAAATGCTTCAAATCATTAGTTTAATATATTTAAGTAAATAAAGCTTCTTTAACGCACTGAAGTTAATATAAAGCCATGGCGGCATAACGGCAGTGCATGTAGAAGAATTCCGTAATCTTATATTTAAGTATAAAGTCGATTTTGTTGTATATACACATTTAGCAATCGATATCTTAATGCTTCAAATCATTAGTTTACTATATTTAAGTTAATTAAACATCTTTATTTTGCTGAAGTCTACAAAAGCCTTAACGGCATAACGGCAGTGCATTTAGAAGAATTCCGTTATCTTATATTTAGGTATAAAGTCGATTTTCGTGTATATACTCATTTAGCAATCGATATCGAAATGCTTCAAATCATTAGTTTAATATATTAAAGTCAATAAAGCTTCTTTAACGCACTGAAGTTAACAAAAAGCCTTAACGGTATAACTGCAGTGCATTTAGAAGAATTCCGTATTCTTATATTTAGGTATAAAGTCAATTTTCTTGTATTTACATACTTAGCAATCGATATCGAAATCGATATTCAAGTTAATTAACCCTCTCTGTCTTACTGAAGTCTACATAAAGCCTTAACGGTATAACGGCAGTGCACTTGGAAGGATTCCGTTATCTTATATTTAGGTATAATTCGATTTTCTTGTATATACACATTTAGCCAGCGATATCGATATGCTTCAAATCATTAGTTTAATATATTTAAGTTAATTAACCTTCTTTAACGTATTCAAGTTTATATAAAGCCATGGCGGCATAACGGCAGTGCATTTAGAAGAATTCCGTAATCTTGTATTTAGGTATAAAGTCAATTTTCGAGTATATACACATTTAGCAAGCGATATCGAAATGCTTCATCTCATAAGTTTAACATATTTAAGTTAATAAACCTTCTTTAACGATCTGAAGTTGGCATATAGCCATGGCGACATAACGACAGTACATTTGGAAGAATTCTGTAGTCTCATATTTAGGTATAAAGTCGATTTTCTGGTATATATGCATTAAGCAGTCGATATCGAAATGCTTCAAACCATAAGTTTAACATATTTAAAATAATTAACCTTCTTTAACGTATTGAAGTTGTTACAAAGCCATGGCGGCTTAACGACAGTACATTTGGAAGAATTCCCTAATCTTATATTTAGGTATAAAGTCGATTTTCTTGTATATATATATTTCGCGATCGATATCGAAATGCTTCAGTTAACTGGTTTAACATATTTAAGTTAATAAACCTTCTTTAACGCACTGAAGTCTACATAAAGCTTTAACGGTATAACTGCACTGCATTTAGAAGAACTCCGTTATCTTATATTTAGGTAGAAAGTCGATTTTCTTGTATATACTCATTTTGCAAT
>JAPZAG010002657.1:0-15091 GCA_027475135.1 Bactrocera correcta | reverse complement strand
AGTCTACATAAAGCCTTAACGGCATAACGGCAGTGCATTTAGAAGAATTCCGTTATCTTATATTTAGGTATAAATTCTATTTTCTTTTATACACACATTTAGCAATCGATATCGAGATGCTTCAACTCATTAGTTTAACATATTTAAGTTAATTAACCTTCTTTAACGATCTGAATTTGGCATATAGCCAAGGCGGCATTACGGCAGTGCATATAGAAGAATTCCGTTATCTTATATTTAGGCATAACGTCAATTTTCTTGTATTTACACATTTATCAATCGATATCGAAATGCTTCAAATCATTAGTTTAACATTTTAAATTAATAAACATTTTTTAGCTTACTGAAGTTTACATAAAGCCATAACGGTATAACGGCAGTGCACTTGGAAGAATTTCGTTATCTTATATTTAGGCATAATTCGATTTTCTTGTATATACACATTTAGCAAGCGATATTGAAATGCTTTAAATCATTAGTTTAACATATTTAAGTTAGTTAACCTTCTTTATCCTACTGAAGTTTACATAGAGCCATAACGGTATAACGGCAGTGCACTTGGAAGAATTCCGTAATCTTATATTTAGGTATAAAGTCGATTTTGTTGTATATACATATTTAGCAATAGATATCGAGATGCTTCAACTCATAAGCTTAACATATTTAACTTAATAAACCTTCTTTAACGATCTGAATTTGGCATATAGCCACGGCGGTATTACGGCAGTGCAGGTAGAAGAATTCCGTAATCTTTTATTTAGGTATATAGTCGATTTTCTTTTATATACACATTATGATATCGATATCGAAATGTTTCAAATCATTAGTTTAACATACTTATGTTTATAAACATTTTTTAGCTTACTGAAGTCTACATAAAGCCTTAACGGTATAACGGCAGTTTATTTAGAAGAATTCCGTTATCTTATATTTAGGTATAAAGTCGATTTTGTTGATTATACACATTTAGCAATCGATAACGAAATGCTTCAAGTCATTAGTTTAACATATTTAAGTTAATTAACCTTCTTCAACGATCTTAATTTGGCATATAGCCAAGGCGGCATTACGGCAGTGCATGTAGAAGAATTCCGTAATCTTTTATTTAGGTATAACGTCGATTTTCTTTTATATACACAATTAGAAATCGATATCGAAATGCTTCAAATCATTAGTTTAACATATTAAGTTAATAAACATTTTTTAGCTTAATGAAGTTTACATAAAGCCATAACGGTATAATGGCAGTGCATGTAGAAGGATTCCGTTATCTTATATTTAGGTATAAAGTCGATTTTCTTGTATATACACGTTTAGCAAGCGATATCGAAATGCTTCAAATCATTAGTTTAATATATTTAAGTTAATTAACCTTCTTTAACGTATTGAAGTTTATATAAAGCCATGGCGGCATAACGGCAGTGCATTTAGAAGAATTCCGTAATCTTGTATTTAGGTATAAAGTTGATTTTCGAATATATACACATTTAGCAAGCAATATCGAAATGCTTCAAATCATTAGTTCAACATATTTAAGTTAATTACCCTTCTGTAACGTATTGAAGTTGATATAAAGCCATGGCGGCATAACGGCAGTGCATTTAGAAGAATTCCGTAATCTTATATTTAGGTATGTAGTCGATTTTCTTGTAAATACACATTTAGCAATCGATATCGAAATGCTTCAAATCATTAGTTTAACATATTTAAGTTAATAAACGTTCTTTAACGCACTGAAGTCTACATAAAGCTTTAACGGTGTAACTGCAGTGCATTCAGAAGAATTCCGTAATTTTCTATTTAGGTATAAAGTTGATTTTCTTGTATTTGCATATTTAGGAATCGATATCGAAATGCCTCAAATCATTAGATTAACATATTTAAGTTAATTAACCCTCTCTCTCTTACTGAAGTCTACATAAAGCCTTAACGGCATAACGGCAGTGCATTTAGAAGAATTCCGTTATCTTATATTTAGGTATAAATTCGATTTTCTTGTATATACACATATAGCAAGCGATATCGAATTGCTTCAAATCATTAGTTTAACATATTTAAGTTAATTAACCTTCTTTATCTTACTGAAATTTACATAAAGCCATAACGGTATAACGGCAGTGCATTTGGAAGAATTCCGTAATCTTATATTAAAGGTATAAAGTCGATTTTGTTGTATATACACATTTAACAATTGATAACGAATTGCTTCAAATCATTAGTTTAACATATTAAGTTAATAAACATTTTTTAGCTTACTGAAGTCTACATAAAGCCTTAACGGTATAACGGCAGTGCATGTAGAAGAATTCCGTAATCTTATATTTAGGTATAAAGTCGATTTTCTTGTATATACACATTTAGCGATCGATATCGAGATGCTTTAACTCATTAGTTTAACATATTTATTTTAATAAACTTCCTTTAACGATCTGAAGTTGGCATATAGCCTAGGCGGCATAGCGGCAGTGCATTTAGAAGAATTCCGTAATCTTATATTTAGGTATAAAGTCGATTTTGATGTATATACACATTTAGCAAGCGATATCGAAATGCTTCAACTCATTAGTTTAACATATTTAAGTTAATAAACCTTCTTTAACGTATTGAAGTTGATATAAAGCCATGGCGGCATAACGGCAGTGCATTTAGAAGAATTACGTAATCTTATACTTAGGTATGAAGTCGATTTTCTTGTATATAAACATTTAGCAATCGATATCGAAATGCTTCAACTCATTAGTTCAACATATTTAAGTTAATAAACCTTCTTTATTGAGCTGAAGTTGGCATAAAGCCATGGCGGCATAACGGCAGTGCATGTAGAAGAATTCCGTAATCTTATATTTAGGTATAAAGTCGGTTTTCTTGTATACTCACATTTAGCAATCGATATCGAAATGCTTCATATCATTAGTTTAACATATTTATGTTAATTAACTTCTTTATCTTACTGAAGTTGATATAAAGCCATGGCGACATAATGAGAGTACATTTGGAAGAATTTCGTAATCTTATATTTAGGTATAAAGTCGATTTTGTTGTATATACACATTTAGCAATCGATATCGAAATGCTTCAAATCATTAGTTTAACATATTTAAGTTAATTAACCTTCTTTAACGTAATGAAGATGATATAAAGCCATGGCGGCATAACGACAGTGCATTTAGAAAAATTCCGTAATCTTATATTTAGGTATAAAGTCGATTTTCTTTTATATACACATTTAGATATCGATATCAAAATGCTTCAAATCATTAGTTTAACATATTAAGTTAATAAACATCTTTTAGCTTACGGAAGTCTACATAAAGCCTTAAGGGTATAACGGCAGCGCATTTGGAAGAATCCCGTTATCTTATATTTAGGTATAAATTCGATTTTCTTGTATATACACATTTAGCAATCGATATCGAAATGCTTCAAATCATAAGTTTAACATAATTAAGTTAATTAACCTTCTTTAACGTATTGAAGTTGATATAAAGCCAGGGCGCATAACGGCAATGCATTTAGAAGAATTCCGACATCTCATATTTAGGTATAAAGTCGATTTTTGATGTATATGCACATTTAGCAAGCGATATCGAAATGCTTCAACTCATTAGTTTAACATATTTAAGTTAATAAACCTTCTTTAACAAACTGAAGTTGGCATAAATCCATGGCGGCATAACGGCAGTGCATGTGGAAAATTCCATTATCTTATATTTAGGTATAAAGTCGATTTTCTTGTATATACACATTTAGCAATCGATATCGAAATGCTTCAAATCATTACTTTAACATAATTAAGTTAAATAACCTTCCTTATCTTACTGAAGTTTACATAAAGCCATAACGGTATAACGGCAGTGCATTTGGAAGAATTCCGTAATCTTATATTTAGGTATAAAGTCGATTTTGTTGTATATGCACATTTAGCAATCGATATCGAGATGCTTCAACTCATTAGTTTAATATATTTAAGTTAATAAACCTTCTTTAACAAACTGAAGTTGGCATAAATCCATGGCGGCATAACGGCAGTGCATGTAGAAGAATTCCATTATCTTATATTTAGGTATAAAGTCGATTTTCATGTATATACACATTTAGCAATCGATATCGAAATGCTTCAAATCATTACTTTAACATATCTAAGTTAATAAACGTTCTTTAACGCACTGAAGTCTACATAAAGCCTTAAGGGTATAACTGCAGTGCATTCAGAAGAATTCCGTTATCTTATATTTAGGTATAAAGTCGATTTTCATTTATATACACATTTAGCAATCGAAAACGAAATGCTTCAATCATTAGTTTAACATATTTAAGTTAACTAACCTTCTTTATCTTGCTGAAGTTTACATAAAGCCATAACGGTATAACGGCAGTGCATTGGGAAGAATTCCGTAATCTTATATTTAGGTATAAAGTCGATTTTGTTGTATATTCACATTTAGCAATCGATATCGAGATGCTTCAACTCACTAGTTTAACATATTAAGTTAATAAACATTTTTTAGCTTACTGAAGTTTACATAAAGCCATAACGGTATAACGGCAATGCATTTGGAAGAATTCCGTAATCTAATATTTAGGTATAAAGTCGATTTTCTTGTATATACACATTTAGCAAACGAGCAGTGCATTTAGAAGAATTCCGTTATCTTATATTTAGGTATAAATTCGATTTTCTCGTATATACACATTTAGCAAGCGATATCGAAATGCTTCAAATCATTAGTTTAACATATTTAAGTTAATTAACCTTCTTTATCCTACTGAAGTTTACATAAAGCCATAACGGTATAACGGCAATGCATTTGGAAGAATTCCGTAATCTAATATTTAGGTATAAAGTCGATTTTGTTGTGTATACACATTTAGCAATCGATATCGAGATGCTTCGACTCATTAGCTCAACATATTTAAGTTAATAAACCTTTTTTAACGATCTGAATTTGGCATGTAGCCACGGCGGTATTACGGCAGTGCATTTAGAAGAATTCTTTATCTTCTATTTAGGTATAAAGTCGATTTTCTTGTATTTACATATTAAGCAATCGATATCGAAATGCTTCAAATCATTAGTTTAACATATTTAAGCTAATTAACCCTCTCTATCTTACTGAATTCTACATAAAGCCTTAACGGCATAACGGCAGTGCATTTAAAAGAATTCCGTTATCTCATATTTAGGTATAAAGTCGATTTTGTTGTATATACACATTTAGCAAGCGATATCGAAATGCTTCAACTCATTAGTTTAACATATTTAAGTTAATTAACCTTCTTTAACGTATTGAAGTTGATATAAAGCCATGGCGGCATAACGGCAGTGCATGTAGAAGAATTCCGTTATCTTATATTTAGGTATAAAGTCGATTTTCTTGTATATACACATTTAACAGGCGATATCGAAATGCTTCAAATCATTAGTTTATCATATTTAAGTTAATTAACCTTCTTTAACGTATTGAAGTTGATATAAAGCCATGGCGGCATAACGGCAGTGCATTTAGAAGAATTCCGTAATCTTATATTTAGGTATAAAGTCGATTTTGTTGTATATACACATTTAGCAATCGATGTCGTGATGCTTCAACTCATTAGTTTAACATATTTACGTTAATAAACCTTCTTTAACGAACTGAAGTTGGAATAAAGCCATGGCGGCATCACGGCAGTGCATTTAGGAGAATTCCGTAATCTTTTATTTAGGTATAAAGTCGATTTTGTTGTATATACACATTTAGCAATCGATATCGAAATGCTTCAAATCATTAGTTTAACATATTTAAGTTAATAAACCTTCTTTAACGAAATGAAGTTGGCATAAAGCCATGGCGGCATAACGGCAGTGCATTTAGGAGAATTCCGTAATCTTTTATTTAGGTATAAAGTCGATTTTCTTGTATATACACAGTTAGCAAGCGATATCGAAATGCTTCAAATCATTGGTTTAACATATTTAAGTTAATTAACCTTCTTTAACGTATTGAAGTTGGTATAAAGCCATGGCGGCATAACGGCAGTGCATTTAGAAGAATTCCGTAATCTTATACTTAGGTATGAAGTCGATTTTCTTGTATAAGTTAAGCAGGTTAGGTTTAACTAATGAGTTGTCTCGAAGAACTGTCCTGTTATGCTAACAGCGCAGCCTTAAATACCCTCTCGTCTAATGGTTTTTCAGGTGTTGTTGTTATTGTTGCGCGCAGTGATCTTATGTGCTTTATTATACCGTTGCTGGGTTACCTAACTAACCCAAGCGCATGGTGAAGTTGTTGTTAGGCAAGCGATGAACTCGTGCGCCGAATTGGGCTTTTGGCGGGCTGCTTGGCTAGCCTATGCACACGGTAGAGCTGTTGCTGGGCGGCTTAGACTGCATACACATGCGCGAGGTGTTGCTGTTGTTGGGTGGTGATAGAATTACGCGCTATCCTGCGTCGTTGCGATGTTTGCTAGGCAAACACATAGGTAAGGTTAATTGCCTGCGCAGTGTTCTTAAGCGCCGGACTGTTCCGTTGTTGGACAGCTTAGAAAACATATGCGCGAGGTGTTGATGTTGCTAAGCGCCACTGTCGAAAGGTTGCGTGGTGATGACATACGCTAAGCTGTGTTGTTGCAATGCTGCATTCGAGCGCAATATAATAACTCCTCCCCCTCTTAAATACGGAACGTCCCTGATCCGACGGGTTTTTTTGTTTTAACTTACGTAATAATGTAATCCAATTTCTGCTTACCCACTGACTTATAAATATTAAGTTATTTTTCTGACAACGTTGGCATGTAAATATATGTACATTTTTATACAAAATTCTTAAGCAATATATATTTGAAAATTACGTTTTCCGCATACATACATATGTACGTTCACAATTAATAGTATGTCATGTTCCTTTCGAATCTTATATCGTTGAGTCAAAATAAGCAATTTTACAAAAAATATAATACAATAGTAAAAATTCAGTTTTTACTTAACCTAGTGATTTTGAGAGAAATTGTTTTGCAACATTTTTTTAAGAATTTTCTGTTGAAAATGATGTTTTCCGTATACATATGTACGTTTACAATTAATAGTATGTCATGTTCATTTTGAATCTTATATCGTTTGAGTCAAAATAAGAAATTTTACAAAAAAAATATAATACAATAGTAAAAAATCAGTTATTACTTAACCTAGTGATTTAGAGAGAAATTTTTTTTTTAAGAATTTTCTGTTTGAAAATGATGTTTTCCGTATACATATGTACGTTTACTACGTATCGTGTATGGTTTCCATTTTGTACCTTATGTTGTTTAGCAAAACTAACTATTTTGCAAAAACTAATACAACCATATCAGTTCATTTTGCTTAACCTAATGACTTGGAATATTTACTTATGTTCTTATAACTCATAGAAATTTAAATTTTTCTACACAATTTAAATAATGTTCTGTTGGATATTTTCCGTACATTTACATACGTACTTTTGTAGCTTGTAACTTAACAAAGATAAGTATTTCACAAAAAATTAAAGTAACATCTTCAGGAATTAAATGAAAATTATTAAGTTTTAAGCAAAATAAGCATAAATTATTAATGCAATTTCCTTATCAAATGATTTTGCTCTTTTATAATTTTACTTGCGATTGTTGTATTTTTACATAGCATGTTTTTCATTTTTGTAGTTAACCTTGAATAATATTTCCTTTTAATTAAATAAATTTCTAGTATCGTTGGTAGAAGTAGTTGATTCTTTGAAAAATTAAAAAAAAAAAAGTATAAAGTCCTTAAACAGAACTTGCAGAAATATTTTTCATGAACAATTTGACTTGTCGATTTGTGATGGTGAACATCAGCGTATATTATCTTTGTGTACTTTTTTACCATTTATTAACACGATTGTTCCTAAATCCTTCTGTACGACGTTTTCAACGTAAATCTTATTTAATTTATTTCCAAGTCGTTTATTGCGGCGAACGTAAACTTTTTCACCTTCTTTAAACGTCCTTTGGTCAACTTTAGATTTTTTAATAATATTTTCTTAAGCAGTATGTAGTGCTACCTTAATTGAGTCTAGGTGATCTTTACCTAAATATAAGATAACGGAATTCTTCTACATGCACTGCCGTTATACCGTTAAGGCTTTATGTAGACTTCAGTAAGCTAAAAAATGTTTATTAACTTAATATGTTAAACTAATGATTTGAAGCATTTCGATATCGATATCTAAATGTGTATATAAAAGAAAATCGACTTTATACCTAAATAAAAGATTACGGAATTCTTCTACCTGCACTGCCGTAATGCCGCCGTGGCTATATGCCCCTTCAGATCGTTAAAGAAGTTTATTAACTTAAATATGTTAAGATAATGAGTTGAAGCATTTCGATAACGCTTGCTAAATGTGTATATACAAAAAAATCGACTTTATACCTAAATATAAGATAACGGAATTCTTCTACATGCACTGCCGTTATGCCGCAATGGCTCTATATCAACTTCAATACGTTAAAGAAGGTTAATTAGCTTAAATGTGTTAAACTTATGATTTGAAGCATTTCGAAATCGCTTGCTAAATGTGTATATACAAGAAAATCGACTTTATACCTAAATATAAGATTACGGAATTCTTCTAAATGCACTGCCGTTATTGCCGCCATGGCTTTATATCAACTTTAATACGTTAAAGAAGGTTAATTAACTTAAATATGTTAAACTAATGATTTGAAGCATTTCGATATCGCTTGCTAAATGTGTATATACAAGAAAATCGACTTTATACCTAAATATAAGATAACGGAATTCTTCTACATGCACTGCCGTTATGCCGCAATGGCTCTATATCAACTTCAATACGTTAAAGAAGGTTCATTAACTTAAATATGTTAAACTGATGATTTGAAGCATTTCGATATCGATATCTTAATGCGTATATAAAAGAAAATCGACTTTATACCTAAATAAAAGATTACGGAATTCTTCTACATGCACTGCCGTAATACCGCCGTGGCTATATGCCAAATTCAGATCGTTAAAGAAGGTTTATTAACTTAAACATGTTAAGCTAATGAGTTGGAGCATCTCGATATCGATCGCTAAATGTGTATATACAACAAAATCGACTTTATACCTAAATATAGATTACGGAATTCTTCCAAGTGCACTGCCGTCATACCGCTATGGCTTTATGTAAACTTCAGTAGGAAAAATAAGGTTAATTAACTTAAATATGTTAAACTATTGATTTGAAGCATATCGATATCGCTTGCTAAATGTGTATATACAAGAAAATCGAATTATCCCTAAATATAAGATAACGGAATTCTTCCAAGTGCACTGCCGTTATACCGTTATAGCTTTATGTAAACTTCAGTAAGCTTAAAAAATGTTTATTAAATTAATATGTTAAACTAATGATTTGAAGCATTTCGATATCGATATCTAATTGTGTATATAAAAGAAAATCGACTTTATACCTAAATAAAAGATAACGGAATTCTTCTAAATGCACTGCCGTTATGCCGCCATGGCTTTATATCAACTTTAATACGTTAAAGAAGGTTAATTAACTTAAATATGTTAAACAAATGATTTGAAGCATTTCGTTATCGATTGCTAAATGTGTATATACAAGAAAATCGACTTTATACCTAAATATAAGATAACGGAATTCTTCTAAATGCACTGCCGTTATACCGCTAAGGCTTTATGTAGACTTCAGTAAGCAAAAAAATTTTATAAACTTAATATGTTAAACTAATGATTTGAAGCATTTCGATATCGATATCTAATTGTGTATATAAAAGAAAATCGACTTTATACCTAAATAAAAGATAACGGAATTCTTCTAAATGCACTGCCCGTTATGCCGCCATGGCTTTATATCAACTTTAATACGTTAAAGAAGGTTAATTAACTTAAATATGTTAAACTAATGATTTGAAGCATTTCGTTATCGATTGCTAAATGTGTATATACAAGAAAATCGAATTATCCCTAAATATAAGATAACGGAATTCTTCCAAGTGCACTGCCGTTATACCGTTATAGCTTTATGTAAACTTCAGTAAGCTTAAAAAATGTTTATTCAATTAATATGTTAAACTAATGATTTGAAGCATTTCGATATCGATATCTAATTGTGTATATAAAAGAAAATCGACTTTATACCTAAATAAAAGATAACGGAATTCTTCTAAATGCACTGCCGTTATGCCGCCATGGCTTAATATCAACTTTAATACGTTAAAGAAGGTTAATTAACTTAAATATGTAAACTAATGATTTGAAGCATTTCGATATCAATTGCTAAATGTGTTTATACAAAAAAATGGATTTTATACCTAAATATAAAACTACGGAATTCTTCTACATGCACTGCCGTTATGCCGCCATGGCTTCATGTCACCTTCGGTAGGTTAAAGAAAGTAATTCACCTTAAATATGTTAAAACTAATGATTTGAAGCATTTCGATATCGATTGCTAAATGTGCTAGTACAAGAAACTTGACTTTATACCTAAACATAGGATAACCGAATTCTTCCAAATGCACTGCCGTTATACCGCCATGGCTTTATGTTGACTTCAGTTAGTTAAAGAAGGTTTATTAACTTAACTATGTTAAACCAGTTATTTGAAGCATTTCGATATCGATTGCTTAATGCATATATACAAGAAAATCGATTATACCTAAATATAGGATTACGGAATTCTTCAAATTACTGTCGTTATGGCGCCATGGCTTTATTTCACCTTCAATACGTTAAAGATGGTTAATTAACTTAAATATGTTAAACCAATGATTTGAGGCATTTCGCTATCGATTGCTAACTATGTTTATACAAGAAAATCGACTTTATAGCTAAATATAAGATTACGGAATTCTTCTAAATGCACTGCCGTTATGTAGTTATGGCTTTATATCAACTTCAGTTAGTTAAAGAAGGTTTATTAACTTAAATATGTTAAACTAATGATTTGAAGCATTTCGATATCGATTGCTAATGAGTATATACAAGAAAATCGACTTTATACCTAAATATAAGATTACGTAATACTTCTAAATGCTTTGCCGTTATGCCGTAAAGGCGTTTGTAGACTCCAGTAAGATAAAGAGGGCTAACTAACTTAAATATGTTAAACTAATGATTTGAGACATTTCGATATCGATTGCTAAATGTGTATATACAAGAAAATCGACTTTATACCTAAATATATGATAACGGAATTCTTCTACATGCACTGCCGTTATGCCGTTAAGGCGTTTGTAGACTTCAGTAAGATAAAGAGGGTTAGTTAACTTAAATATGTTAAACTAATGATTTGAAGCACTTCGATATCGATTGCTAAATGTGTATATACAAGAAAATCGACTTAATATCTAAATATAAGATTACGGAATTTTTCCAAATGTACTGTCGTTATGTCGCCATGGCTTTATATCATCTTCAATACGTTAAAGAAGCTTTATTAACTTAAATATGTTAAACTAATGATTTGAAGATTTTCGAAATCGATTGCTAAATGCATATATACAACAAAAATCGACTTAATACCTAAATATAAGATTACGGATTTCTTCTACATGCACTGCCGTTATGCCGCCATGGCTTTGTGTTAACTTCGGTTTAAAGTAGGTTTTTTAACTTTAATATGTCAAACTAATGATTTGAAGCATTTCGATATCGATTGCTAAAAGAGTATATACAAGAAAATCGACTTTTTACCTAAATATAAGATTACGGAATTCTTCTAAATGCTTTGCCGTTATGCCATTAAGGCGTTTGTAGACTTCAGTAAGATAAAGAGGGTTATTAACTTAAATATGTTAAACTAAAGATTTGAGGCATTTCGATATCGATTGCTAAATGTGTATATACAAGAAAATCGACTTAATATCTAAATATAAGATTACGGAATTTTTCCAAATGTACTGTCGTTATGTCGCCATGGCTTTATATCATCTTCAATACGTTAAAGAAGCTTTATTAACTTAAATATGTTAAACTAATGATTTGAAGATTTTCGAAATCGATTGCTAAATGCATATATACAACAAAATCGACTTAATACCTAAATATAAGATTACGGATTTCTTCTACATGCACTGCCGTTATGCCGCCATGGCTTTGTGTTAACTTCGGTTTTAAAGTAGGTTTTTTAACTTTAATATGTCAAACTAATGATTTGGAAGCATTTCGATATCGATTGCTAAAAGAGTATATACAAGAAAATCGACTTTTTACCTAAATATAAGATTACGGAATTCTTCTAAATGCTTTGCCGTTATGCCGTAAAGGCGTTTGTAGACTCCAGTAAGATAAAGAGGGCTAATTAACTTAAATATGTTAAACTAATGATTTGAGGCATTTCGATATCGATTGCTAAATGTATATATACAAGAAAATCGACTTTATACCTAAATATATGATAACGGAATTCTTCTACATGCACTGCCGTTATGCCGTTAAAGCGTTTGTAGACTTCAGTAAGATAAAGAGGGTTATTTAACTTAAATATGTTAAACTAATGATTTGAAGCACTTCGATATCGATTGCTAAATGCGTATATACAATAAAATCGACTTAATACCTAAATATAAGATTACGGAATTATTCTAAATACACTGCCGTTATGCCGCCATGGATTTATGCCAACTTCAGTTGGCTAAAGAAGGTTTATTAACTTAAATATGTTAAACTAATGATTTGAGGCATTTCGATATCGATTGCTAAATGAGTATATACAAGAAAATCGACTTTATACCTAAATATAAAATTACGGAATTCTTCTACATGAACTGCCGTTATACCGCCATGGCTTTGTGTTAACTTCAGAAGATTTATTAACTTAGATATGTTACACTAGTTATTTGAAGCATTTCGAAATCGATTGCTTAATGCATATATACAAGAAAATCGTCTTTCTACCTAAATATAAGATTACGGAATTCTTCCAAATGTACTGTCGTTATGCCGCCATTGCTTTATATCAACTTCAATATGTTATAGAAGCAAGAAGAAGAAGAATTAACTTAAATATGTTAAACTAATGATTTGAGGCATTTCGATATCGATTGCTAAATGTGTATATACACCAAAATCGACTTTATACCTAAATATAAGCCTACGGAATTCTTTCAAATGCACTGCCGTTATGCCGTTATGGCTTTATGTTAACTTCAGAAGGTTTATTAACTTAGTTATGTTACACTAGTTATTTGAAGCATTTCGAAATCGATTGCTTAATGCATATATACAAGAAAATCGACTTTCTACCTAAATATAAGATTACGGAATTCTTCCAAATGTACTGTCGTTATGCCGCCATGGCTTTATATCAACTTCAATATGTTATAGAAGGATAATTAACTTAAATATGTTAAACTAATGATTTGAAGCATTTCGATATCGATTGCTAAATGTGTATATACAACAAAATCGACTTTATACCTGAATATAAGCTTACGGAATTCTTCTAAATGCACTGCCGTTATGCCGCCATGGCTTTATGTTAACTTCAGTGCGTTAAAGAAGCTTTATTAACTTAAATATGTTAAGCTAATGATTTGAAGATTTTCGAAATCGATTGCTAAATGCATATACACAACAAAATCGACTTTATACCTAAATATAAGATTACGGAATTCTTCCAAATGCACTGCCGTTATTCCGTTATGGCTTTATGTTAACTTCAGTTCGTTTAAGAAGTCTTATTAGCTTAAATATGTTAAACCAGTTATTTGAAGCATTTCGATTGCTTAATGCATATATACAAGAAAATCGACTTTATACCTAAATATAAGATCACGGAATTCTTCCAAATGTACTGTCGTTATACCACCATGGCATTATATCGACTCCAATACGTTTAAAAAGGTTAATTAACTTAAATATGTTAAAATAATGATTTGAAGCATTTAGATATCGATAACTTAATGTGTATATAAAAGAAAATCGACTTTACCTAAATGTAAAATTACGGAATACTTCCAAATGTACTGTCGTTATGCCGCCATGGCTTTATATCAACTTCAATATGTTATAGAAGAATATTTAACTTAAATATATTAAACTAATGATTTGAAGCATTTCGAAATCGATTGCTAAATGCAAATATACAAGAAAATCGACTTTATACCTAAATATAAGATTACGGAATTCTTCTAAATGCTTTGCCGTTAGGATGTTTGTAGACTTCAGTAAGATAAAGAGGGTTAATTAACTTAAATATGTTAAACTAATGATTTGAGGCATTTCGATATCGATTGCTAAATGTGTATATACAAGAAAATCGACTTTATACCTAAATATAAGATTACGGAATTCTTCTAAATGCACTGCCGTTATGCAATTATGGCTTTATGTTAACTTCTGTTCGTTAAAAAAGGTTTATTAACTTAAATATGTTAAACTAATGATTTGAAGCATTTCGATATCGATTGCTAAATGAGTATATATAAGAAAATCGACTTTATACCTAAATATAAGATTACGGAATTCTTCCAAATGTACTGTCGTTATGCCGCCATGGCTTTATATAAACTTCAATATGTTAAAGAAGGTTAATTAACTAAAATATGTTAAACTAATGATTTGAGGCATTTCGATATCGATTGCTAAATGTTTATATACAACAAAATCGGCTTAATACCTAAAGATAAGCTTACGGAATTCTTCTAAATGCACTGCCGTTATGCCGTTATGGCTTTATGTTAACTTCAGTTCGTTAAAGAAGGTTTATTAACTTAGATATGTTACACCAGTTATTTGAAGCATTTCGAAATCGATTGCTTAAAGCATTTATACAAGAAAATCTACTTTATACCTTAATATAAGATTACGGAATTCTTCCAAATGCACTGCCGTTATACCGTTATGGCTTTACGTAAACTTCAGTAAGAAAAATAAGGTTAATTAACTTAAATATTTTAAACTAATGATTTGAAGCATTTCGATATCGATTGCTAAATGAGTGTATACAAGAAAATCGACTTTATACCTAAATATAAGCTTACGTGATTCTTCTAAATGCTTTGCCGTTAAGGCGTTTGTAGACTTCAGTAAGATAAAGAGGGTTAATTAACTTAAATGTGTTAAACTACTGATTTGAGGCATTTC
>JAPZAG010002656.1:0-15105 GCA_027475135.1 Bactrocera correcta | reverse complement strand
ACAAAAATAAATCCCGCTGTTTGCTGAATTACTGTTACAAACATTTTGAATGATTACACTTTCTCACTCGTTTTTCTCTCCCTCTCTCTCTCACTCTTACTTTCTGTATGCTGTCGCATTTTACTGTTGCTAGGCGCGTGTCAGAAATTTTATTGTGCTTTACAACTCTAAGCGCCTACTTAAACACATCCGTCCATACGTGCTGCTCTGCTCTGCTTCCGCTTTAGTGTTTGCATGCTAAATCAAAAATCAGCAATTTGGCATAAAAGGGTGTGTACATATATACCTACACATATGTTTTTGTAAGCAAGTTGTTGTTTGCTTTGGCTTGCAATCATATTTATTTGCCCCCGCTTTAGTCAAAAAAAATAAGACCAAAAATAGCCCAATATTTGCTTAACTCAAAATCTTTGTTGTTTTTGCTTCACTTGTAAATTGCAATGTGTTTATCTCTGTGTATGTGTGGGTGTCTGCATATGTTTTCACTTAATCGCAGGCACATAGTTATGCTTGTGTCTACATATTTGTATGTATTTGCACTTAGAGTGTGTTTTTCTATGGCTCTGTGTCTGTCTGGGCGATTTGCATTGGCATCGCCAGACAGGCGTGAATTTTTCTATTAACAATCCCAGTGGCATTGTGTGGCTCTGCTGCATTTAAAATATCAATTTCCGTAATGGAAAGTGTATTTTGCTGACTCACTGCCTCGCTGCCTCGCTGCTTTTGTGTGCGGCTTTTGTTTACAAAAAAAAAAAAAAAAAACATGTAAGAAACCTAAAGCTAGAGGACTGAGTTGTAGTTGGTGAGTCAAGGAAATGTTGCATGCAGTGCTTACTAATTTGTTTTAAGTCTCAAGAATATTTACGAGTATAACAGAGAGTTTTTCAGCTATAAATAGTTCAAATAAAATTTTGAAAAAAAAAAAAACAATAAAAATATGTACAAATTCAGGCTTGGAATGTGGGTTCAAGCAGGGCTTAGATTTTAGTCGAGTTTAAGTCAGTTCTGACTTGAGATAGAAAATAAGTTCAGGGTCAAGTTTAGAAAAATCCAAGTTCAAATTCAAGTTCCCTTTCAGTCTAGGGTTTCACTCTAGGGTTCAAACATAGACAGCGTTAAAGTTCAATTTCAGTTTAAAGTTATATTTTAAGCGATTCAACTATAATTTCGGTATATATTTCAGTTTACGGCCGATTTCAAATTCAAATTCAAGTTCAAGCTCTGTTTTTGATAAAGTTTCAGGTTCATGTTCGCGTTAAGATTCAAGCAAGCTCAGGCACATATTGGGGATAGATTTTGTTTCAAATTAGAGGCTCTAGTGCTAATTGAAATATTGGTAGTCGAAAAAGTCTTTTCGTATTTTGTCAATAGATACGAGTATCGTTGCAGTCGTATAATTTCCAGTTTCATGACGGGGCACAGACTTAAGTTCGGTTTTTAAGCTCATATTCTGACTCATAAGTAGTTAATAAGAAATTCAGGCTCAGTTTAAGTTTAGTGACAGTCCCAAGTTCGTGTTGAGATTAAAACTTAGACGCAAGTAAGGTTTCGATTTCAGGTTCTAAGTTAAATTTTAAATATTTAAAAAATATTTTCAGTATAGTTTCGAGTTTATGACTATATTCAAGTTCAAAATCAATTTGAAGCTTTTTTTCTGGATAAGTTTCAGGTTCATATTCGCATTAGGATTCAAGTAAGGCACATATTTGGGCTCAAGTTCAGACTTAAACTTTAGTTCCAATAGATTAGTTGATAGTTCCGATTTGTTTTTTTTTTTTTTTTTTTGTTTTTTTTTCATACTCACATACTCAAAATCAACATTAGTTTCTGGAACCCGTTGAGATTAAAACTCATATATTGGTTAAAATTCTAACTCAGCTTAAGGTTCAAATTTGGCTCATTTAAACACGAATACCAATTCTGTTGTCGTTGCAAGTTCATATACAAACACCAATTTGGTTACTGATGATAGTTGAGACTCCAGTTTAGAAAAATCCAGGCTCAGGTTCAGCTTCAAGTTTGTGTTTAGAAACATATTCAGTTGAACTTCCTATGAAAGCATTAATGGGGGATTCCAGTTGTGAAAACTCAATAACGAGCTGTGTACTTCTCTCAAGGTCTTCCTTTATAACGAATTTCGTTTCTTTGAGATATTTTAGGCTAGTGTAACTCTCAAACTTTGATCACGCAAAATGGAACCAAAGCAGCAACGAACAAAACATAGTCAGGGGTGTTGTGGAATCCAAGACAGAATTGCTTAGCTGTCAGAATTGCAAACCAATTCTGATTTTAAATGGTGTCACAGAATCTGATTGGATTTTCCTCTTTTCGAACATACGCAAAACCAATATTCGAACCAGCTGTTTACTAATGTGACAAAACTTGCAAATGAATACATACAAGCAATCCTATTAAAGTTTTTAATGAGTTCCGAATTAAAGAAAGATTTTAAGAGATAACATTTATTGAATGAATAATGACGCATTTGGGTGTTAAATTTCGTTTTTTCATTTTTACAATTTTTCTTAGGCAGGGCAGGATAGAAAAAAAAACCGAACGTCATGGAATTGGGGCAAAGTTTATTATCTTTGGCATTAAATTATCTTCTATTTAAACTAAAAAAAACTAAGAAAAGTTAAGTTTGAACATACTTATATTTAAAGTAAAATTTGTTTAGACCAAAATCTGTTTTTTTTTTTCAAATTTTAAAAAATTTTATACTTTTTATTTTATATTTTCCCAGTTTAACTTGAACATAAGTTATTAAAATATATGAATCTCTTTGAATTTTTTGTTTCCGATAGAAATCGCGACCTGCATCCTGACCGCCGTCTGGCATATGCACATGCGATATGCATCTGGCAATTGCTTTTCAAAGATAAATGTAAAAGATTTCGTATCAAAAAAATTTGCGGATGATGTTTAAATATATAACTATAAATCCTAGAAATTTCGCTTCAATCAATTATTTTTTTCCCTTTCCCCAAAAAAAAAAAAAAACGATTTTTTAAGCCTCTAAAAAAGGCTCCCCTCTTAAATATGGGCATTTTTTTTTCAAAAACTCAATAATTAAGACATTTCGTGTTTTATTCTTATGTTTTCTCCTATAGAAATAAAGATAAATTAATTCGTAACATTAAAATAACTTGATTTCTTAAGTGGCATTTCAAATCTGTGTGCGACTATCTTATTGTTTTGTTTCTGACAGCAAAACCGATAAAATTGGTTTCCATGACACCCAAAACCGATACAAATTCTGTTTCGAATATCAAACCAATAATATCTGAATTCATGACACCTACTGCTTTTTTTGATCGGTTTCAATTCTGATTCCGACAACTATCAGATTCCACAACACCCCTGAGTATTTATTTTCAAGGCTTTCTTTATCAAAAAATTGCCATAAAAAATGTAGAATAAATTTACAAAAGACCAGATTAGGTTATTAATCTCAAGGAGTGTATGCGAAAGTTCACACTTCATAAATTATATTTTTGATATTTTTCAGAAAGGTCCCGCGACGATTTAAGCAACGTTCTGGGTAAGTAAGGTTTAATATAACATACTTCGGTCGCACTGGCATAAAACTGCCATCAAAATTTTATATATACATACATGGCTGCCACTGAGAAAAGATTTTTAATTAAACATAAATTTTCAAAACTCTGCTAAATAAAAATTTCTTAAATTTCAATTATTTTGTAAGAAATTTAAAATCTTTTTCATACTAGAGCAGCACAATATTTTCAACTTTAATGCCTAAATGTTAGTTGTGTACAAAATATGTTTAATTTCTCCATTAAAAAGGCTTTATTTACAATATTTGCACTAAAATAATATATAGTAATCACAGCATTCATTAACACCTTTAACTCACAGTCTACGAGTGCCGCCTTGGCGTATGAGCAACCTCATGAAAAGGTTGTTTACACTTGCAGCATGAACGAGAACAAGAACAAAGAAGCAGAGAATAAACATGAAGAAGCAGCAAAGACTGAATAAAGAAGTATTTCGTAAATAAATTTCAACGATTCCTTCAGCCGAATTTATCTCTCATTTCTCTTAGATATTTCTTATTGCCACACACATTTTAACATCTTTCCGCAGCGAAGGGATATTAAGTCGCTTAAAATGGGTAATTACAGTCAGCTCGTACAGCGCTCTATATATGTGTGTGTGTGCGCTGTGCGGATGTTATGTAAACTCAATAATGAAGTTGGCACATTAATTTTATTGTGTAATTAAATTTTACGTTGGTCAATTTCGGCATGCCATAAGCCAAAGGCGGCATATACCAGTGCGCGCACACAGCCAAACTTGTATGCCACAGCTGTATAAGCAAGCAAACACATACAAATACATGCATGAGTATAGCCCAAGAGGAGAATATTCCGTTTTGGGCAATAAAGTAACGATAAATTAATAATTAAAAATTGTAAAATGCTTTAGAACGTTGCAGCCACCGACGCCTAGCCGGGCACTAGCGCAGGCATATGCTCAAGGAGAGTATGTGTGTGTAAGAGTGAGTATGCATGCGAGTTAGTAAAATATAAAGTAGCAAAGGAAGTGGTAATTGTTGTTGAAAATTTGGAAGCAAACTATGCTAGTGCGGCCGGCGCTGGTCTGAGGGTTGCTTTATTCCTTTTTTTACTATACCCGGAACAAAGTAAATACATTATATGGAGTTTGTAATGAAGTTTGCAGCAACTAGGAAGCAACGTAGGTGACTATATAAAGTGTATATGCAATAAAAAAATATATATACACACACATGTATGTATGTATAAATAGTATGATGAGCTTGGTCAATTTAGTTATGCCCGCCTGTTTGTATACAATCAAGTTAGCCCCTCTGATTTTGAGATATCGATCCGAAATTTTGCACACATATTTTCTGCCCAAAAAACTGCTTATTTGTCGAATTCGTCGATATTTGATCACTATAGCATACAAACTAACCGATCCTTTTCAAGTCCTTCTATGGAATTTTTTTTATTTTACAAGATATCTCTACGAAATTTTGGTATGGATTATTTTCCAAGAAGACGATATTATTTTCGAAGAAATTGTTCAAATCGGATCACTATAGCATATAGCTGTCATACAAACTGATCAGTCAAAATCGAGTCAATGTATGGGAAATTTTTTTATTTGTTGTGATATCTTCACTAAATTTTGTGCACGGTATTTTAGAAGCGAACGGAACAATTTTCAGAAAAAAATTTCCAGATCGAACCACTATACTATATAGATGCCATACAAATTGACCAATCAAGATCAAGTTCTTCTATGGAAACTTCTATTGGTGGACATTATTACAGCTTCAGTGCAAACGAAGTTTAAGATTTTTCTTGTTGTACTTGTATTTTTCAGTGTATGTAGAAATACATATATATGTGTGCATATACATATATTATATATGTAATTTTACAACATTGCATTCATTACTAGCGCTTTGTGTCCATCATTCAGGCCAAAAGTGCTGCATTAAAGCCAACAAAGCCGCATTGAGCACCGAATGAGATAGGCATAAGAAAAAGCACAACAACAACAATGAAAACAACAAAATCAACAACGTATAGTAGCTTGAGTTGAGCAAGCTAAGTTAACGACAGACAACCAATAAGTGAATAAAGTAAATGAAGTGTATAACACTTTCCTTATTGATGTGCATTGCATTTTCGTTTTCTGTGGAAATTGCAATGTAACTGCAACTAAATGATGATGAGCAGCAACAGAGATGAAAGGCATTGCGCAAAAAATGCCTGAATGAATGAACGAATGAATGAGCGATTGAGTGGGCAAGTGAGTTGAAGTGTATGTGGCAGCAAAGTGGCTTTGTTGTTGTTGTTGTTTTGCAGTTAAGTTGGCTGCGGCTAGATAAATGAAAATTCCGCTATTATTACGGCATTTAAAAGTACACCGTTATAAAAATATAAATATATATGAAAATTTATATGTAATAATATCTAAATAAATAAACAAATATATATACAAGTGCAATTATATATGTGTGTAAGATGCTTTTCTGCTCTTTTCTCCAACTTCGTCTTACGCTCTTTGTGCATTTCCACTAGCAGAGAGCCAGCGCAGCGCAAATTTACTATCATTTATTTAAACAGAAAATCTGCAATAATCCCCCCTCTTTGCCACGCAAGCAATTCAAGCATGCTTGCGGTGCCTTTTTGCATAACTGTTTTTGCTGTTTTTTACCGACAACTTCTTCTTTTTCTTGAACCGCTTCTTTCCTTCTTCTTACTCTTCTTACTCTTCATCCTGCTCTTCTTGCTCATCTTCTTCTGCTTGAATAGCCGCGCAAGCTTGAAATGCATAATTTGCAATCGCAAAAAATGTCTCCTTGTTGTTCTTGTATTTGCATTCCTATTTATTTTCCAATGCTTTCTAGGTTTAGATGTGTGAGTTTGTATGTGTTGCGCAGACTTGAGCGCGTTTTTAATTTACTTCAAGTAA
Source organism: Bactrocera correcta (assembly GCA_027475135.1). Taxonomy (NCBI): domain Eukaryota; kingdom Metazoa; phylum Arthropoda; class Insecta; order Diptera; family Tephritidae; genus Bactrocera; species Bactrocera correcta. The sequence continues at coordinate 8,634 of JAPZAG010002656.1, read as the reverse complement.
GCCATCTTCAATGAAATTAGTTTTGTAAGCTCCTTTCAAGCAACTTGTGTGGTCAATGGCGCTGTTTTTCTGTGCGCTTCTGCCGCTGCTTAGCAATCACTTAATTATGTCTATCATAGCGATGTATTGCTGAGTAGTCGTAATTTCACAGAAATATTGATTCGATATTTTTCAATTTATTGCATTTGATTAAGCCAGCGCTTGGAATAACGGAGTTCTTGTGCTGTCCTTTGTCTTCTAATTCGCCATTGGAATGCAGTATTTTCTTCTCGGTCACTTGGATTTCATAGATTCTATATAATATTTTTAAATCTATACATGATTTCGTTTTCTTCTTCATTACTATTATACAAAGAGTATAAATTCTCACAAATGATGCATTGAATTTCATGCCAAAACTCAGAAAGTAAAAATATTAAACACTGAAAGAATTGTACTAAAAACAAGCTCATAAAAATTGAAATGAAATAAAATCTAAATCATAGATTCAAGTAAAGGCTAATTAATGGCACAGAGACTTAGAGAAGAGTGGACCCAGAGAGTAGTTGCTAGAATGCAACTCATACACATAAATATTATAGCCGAGCCTATTCAATAGCGGCAAAGTTAACTGTCACTAACAGGACTATTAGTAAATTTTCAGTATAACTGTTTTTCCAATAACTTCGAAATTTGTTTAACTTTTTTGGCTGCTACAAAAGTTTCTATAACAATAAAAGGTGTGGTTTTGCAGTAAAGGAACTCGATTTACAAAAAAAAAGAGGAAAATGTAATATCTGACCTGGTCTACGGAAATGGGGCTTAGGAGTCAAAAAATCAATTTTCACTTTTTAGTTGATTCTAATGGAAGATGAGATGCTTTTTCACGTTTCCCAGAGAACTAGTTTTCGCACGTTAGATCCCTTTTCGTAGACCAGGTCACATATATAATCAGAACGCTTGCTTTCATAGCTATCAATGATTAAAGCTTGATTATTGTAAAGATTTTTTTTTTCATAATTTATTATATTTTATAACTTCATGAAAAAATTATTATAAATCGAAAATCTTCTCATTTTGCAACTGTCTTATCTGATAATAAGAAAAAAAAAGATAATCGTTGAGCGGAGAACCTTTCCGTTTCAATTAAGAGCTCATACTTAGAGGGTCTTAAAGGCAATTTTTCAGCGTAGCAAGCGAAAACAACGTTTGACGCACTTTAAGGGGAGAGCCTGCTTTAGAGGCTTAAAAAAATCGATTTTTGGAAGATCATTTTGGAAAGGAAAGATATAATTGATTAAAGTGAAATGTCACAAATTTTTTGCATACGAAATCTTTGATATTCTGCCTTTGGGAAGCAATTGTCCGATGCATCTCGCATGGGCATTTGTCGTACGGCGGGTAGGATGCAGGTCGCAATTTCTATAGTAAACAAAAAAATCAAAAGGATTTATATTTTTTAATAATTTATCTTCTAGTTAAACTGCAACAATTTCATAAAAAAGTATAAAATTTCAAACAATTAAAAAAAAAATTGGAAAAAAAAGATATACCAAACAAAATTTTACTTTATTTGGGGACATATTCTTAGATAATTTTTAAAAAGATTTATGCAAAAAAAAATCGATTGTTTGAAGCTTCCAAAGCAGGCTTCCCCCTCAAGGAATCGTTTCAGTGTGAAGTTTTCGAAAAATCGTTTCTTTTTGTTGCATTATCGAATAGTATACACTCTAATAAAATCGAAATTCAAACTATTATGATCGCTATAGCTTTTTTCCTTTTTTGTTCCTTGTTGAAAACGAACAGAGTGCGAAACATTGCGACTCCAAGCTTTAAACGCGTTTTACTCAGAATGGCATTTTTCAAACCGGTTTCGGCTCTCAAAAGAAGAGTTTTGGAGATATCTATCGCACTATAAAAGCTCTTTTTCTTTAATCTTCATATTATTTCTACGAAAAATTGTGGGAAAAAAGACCGATTTCGATACTTTTGGGTCAAACCGCCGCCATTTTGTCCAATTTCAACAAAACAAAAACAGCTTTTATAGCCGAATAGCGACTTTCCTAAAGATTAATAATCTTTTTGAAATTTTTTGGACATCGTATAGGACCTTTTTTTACGTGTCATTTCAACAATTAATTTGATCTATACACCCATTGAATAAATATAAAAAAGAATCATTTAGTATTTGTCATGAACGTAATTACTTGTAAAATAAAAAACCGGACTGTTTAGTTAATTTCAAAATTAAAAAGAAAATATCGCGGACATACATATATTCTTCATATGCCATAAGCTGCGGTCTCTGAGTCTATATTTCTGAGAATCTCAACAATTCAAAGAGAAGGTGTTTTCACTTTAACCAATGACTGCTGCAGCATTAAAAAAAAATAATTTTTTTCCAATATTTTGTTCTGAAAAATTATTTGTTTACTTGAATAATAACATCTTAACATATAGTATTATGATTTTGTGAACTATGAACTTTTTCATTGCTCAGGCGTCATTTAGTCAGACTTGAAATGATTACTTTAATCGTAAGGCTTCTAAATTGAACTTTTGAGCACAGAATTACTAAGCTAACCTTAAGCTATTTCACATTGTTGTCAATTATTTGAAACTTTTATTTTTATTTTTATCTACAATAATGTCTAAAATCGGGGTAGAATGTATGGGTAATTTTTCATTTTAGCTATTTACGGCTACTCACTCTTGAATTTGATGTGTAATGTACATAGGTTGCTATATATACTTCTGGACTAGGCAACACTAAGTGTTGCCAGGTGCAATCTGACATTTCCATTGGAAAGTTTGACATTTTTTAGCATAACATCACTCAGAACGTTTTGTCATTTAATCGTGATTTGTTTTATTTACAGGGAATTAAAAAATTCATCTCGGCCAAAAAATGGAATTAACTCGTGAACATTTTCGTGCGATCATTTTTCACAACTTTCGACGTGGATTATCACGACAAGAGTGCATCAAAGAACTAAAATCTTTGTATGGCTATGAAGTACCATCCTATAGCACTGTGAAAAACTGTTACAACGAATTCAATCGTGGCTGACGCTCGCGCAAAGACGATTTCCGTGAAGGTCGTCCAAAAACAGCCATTGTGCCAGAAAACATCGATGCCGTACATGAACTGATAATGCAAGACCGTCATGTAACATACCTTCAGATAGTGGCATGCCTATGCATTTCTCCCAGCAGCATACATTCGATATTGCATGAACACTTGGCCGTAAAAAAGGTTTGTTCTCGTTGGATCCTGCACATTTTAACAATCGCTCAAAATAGGCCCGTGTAGATTGGTGTAAAGAAATGCTGAAAAAATACGATCGCGGTGCTTCAAAAGACGTTTATAAGATCGTAACAGGTGACGAATCATGGATCTATACGTATGAGTCCGAAACAAAACAGCAATCGACCGTGTGGGTCTTCCAAGTTGAGCCAAATCCAACGAACAAACAAAAAAAACTAAAAAAAAAAAAACCATTTTCGCTGATAAATATGCCTATTTTCATTATTAGGCCAGAAATATATATAGCAGCCTTCGTAGGCATCGTATGGTTTACAACGGCCCCTTTTAATTCTCTGCATTTATTGAACATATTTTAAGCAAAAGTGAGCACATTTTTATGGAAAATAGCACACCTATAACTTCAGAACAATTGAAAATTTTCGCATCATTCAAGAAAGGTTCATAAAATGGGACTTTAATGGGTTTTAAAGTTTATGCCTCCTATGTTCTATAAGACACAAAATAGAAAATCCAATGAAAATTTCAAAAAAAAAAAATTTCTTTCACATTTTGTTGGATTAAACCTTTAAAAATAACATTCTAAAATTTTAAATCGATATCATAAACAGCTTTTGCGCTATAAGCTTGTAAAAGGTAACCGCCCAGTTCAATCAGCACAAACTAACAAAAACTACATGTTGCTGTTGTTGTAGCGGAAGAAATCTGAAATCTGTCGAGTTTATAGTTCTGGGTTGGATAAAAATCCGGGTCCGTGCCAATTACGTAGATCCGACTGTCGTGGGAATGGCCTCAAAACCATATGTAGCCTATTCCAGTTAGTATGAGATCTTTCAAATCGGCATTTACCATACATAGATTTTTTTGCAAACTTCATCAATAAATTTGCGTAGTGAATGTTCTAGCCAGCCCAATCGTCTACGTTTGATGGCTAACTCTAGCAGTTGGGTAGTTCGATGACTGACTACTTGAAGGCAAATGATCTCAACGCTTTCAACTTTTTTGGCATGTTCTGTATACATGTAAATAAGTCTACATACAATGACATAAGAGTTCTATTATATATTATTATTTTTTTGTGTGCAAAAAATCGCCTTTTGAAGATTTCACACCTATGTGTGCAACTTAAAAAAAAAAGAATATAAAAAGCTAAAATAAAAAAAAGTTATTAAAGCTAAAAAGAGTGACGAGGAGTTTAAGTAATTTTTTGGAATATCTTGTTTATCTAGGTAAAGTTTAACTTGATTTGTTTTATAATTTTTCAACCTAACCTATAAAATATATATAAAAGTAGAATCAAGGATTATAGTCATCCTTTGGGGTCATATTTGGAAGTAGGTGTCATGTGCGGAAGTTCATGTAAGTGAGGAAAGTTCTCTGAGCGCCATTCACTTTGGAATGCTTAGAAACGATTATTTTACATAAAGCTCAAGCGGCTCACGACTTACGGTCTTAGACCAAGTATACTCTGGGTAGCTAAAACACATATGTTTGAAGGTATTTGTATGATTTCTCACCTGCTACTGCGTTTTCCATAAAAATTCTATGTTAATTACATAATTTTCACACAACATTTAGCAAAGTTATTAAATAATGACGGTCACATGCAGCTCTAAGCACTTTTATAGGTAATTACGCACTTAAATGCATTACTTATGTGTATATTTATATTTATTTTTAATTATATATTTTTAATTATATATACTCGTACACATACATATAAAACATACACATTTGACCCAAAACGCCTTTTTATTAGTGGATTTTCTGTTGTAATTCATTAATGCATTTGCTTGTCGCTTTACAGCTCTCAAGGTAATGCCCTTACAGCAAAACACTCGCACACATGCATAAAAACAAGCATTAATGCACGAGGTGACACCCAAAAGTGTGAAGTACAAAGCTGATTATGTGCACACACACATACATATATACACAAATGCAAACATATTTTTCACTTCTATTTCCACGCCTGTCATAATATTGTCATTAAACATTTTCTGACAGCAAACGCGAAAGGGTACACGGCAGCAACAACAAAAACAGCAATAAGCAGCCTAAGAGCTGAGAGCTGAGAGCGCTTGATTACAAATCCCAAATTACAAATTAAAACAGTCAACAAGCTGCTGAAAGCGCACAAAAAGGTTTTAAAATAAAAAAAGGCAAATAAAAAGTACAAAAACAAGCTGAAAATTTGACCTTACATACAGTGTTGGGCATTCAAAAAAAAAAAGAAGAAAAAAAGCAAAAAAAAGTTTGCGAAATTGTGCTACAACAGAAAAAACCGTAAAGAAGCGTTAGAAAAAATTAAAACAAAAAAAGAATATAAAAAAAATAAACGAGAAAAGAACGTTTTCGTTAACTGGCTGCAGCGCTGCTAAAATACCCTGTACAGAGAAAAAAATTTCCATATAAGTATATACTTGATTTGAGCGGCCAGTTTGTGTGATAGTTATATGCTATAGTGTTTTGAACTGAACAACGGCTTTGGAGAGAGTAGCATTACCATGGATAATAATCTAAGCGAAATTTCGTGCAGATATCTCGTCATATATATAAACATATTTCCATATAATAACCTAATTTTTCTCGATCGGTTTGTATGATATCCCGTTAAATGGAAAAATTCTGCATACAAAGACTTGATTTTGAGCGACCAGTTTGTATGACAGTTATATGCTATAGTCTTTCGATCTTCACCATTTTTTAAAATATTGTAGCCTTACTTAGAGAAATCGTTTACTCTAAATTTCGTAAATATATCTCGATAAACAAAAGAGTTTTCCCCACAAGAACTTGATTTTGAGAGGTCAGTTTATATGACAGCTAAATGTTATAAGCAATCGATATTGACGAAACTGACAAATAGTAAGGCTTTTGTAGAAAAATAGAAGTTGGCCAAATTTCGGTTCAATATCTCAAAAACTGACACTAGTTTGCGTAGTTTATGAGTCTCCGACACTTCCTTCTGGGCATTACTAATTTCGATGTAAACTTAACAGAACACTGTTAAGGGCATAATGAAGCAACGCAGAGCTACGAAAAAAAGATTAAAAAAAAAAACAGTAAACAAGAAAAAGTGCGCTGCTTCGTCTGCCCGCTGCAAAGCTGCGAGGCAACCACGACATGACGACATAATTTACAAAAGTTTACAAAGAAATCCACTCAGAGCGGCAAAAGTGGCGCTGTTTAGGTGAGTTACAAGCTTGCAAGCGCTGCTTTTTTTGCTTTTGTTTTTGTTTGCTAACAAATTTTTCCGCTATTATTTTTTTTATGAATTGTAACGTATTTGCTGCGTTTTTTGTTGCCACTTTTAATTTTTTCCGCGCTTCTTTCACTTTTAGCTGTGAACTGTTGTTTGTTGCGTATAGAAGCACGCGCCAAATGACAACAACAAAACCGCTCACGCACGAAATACACAACACAGCACGATTGTGCACAAAAAACACGCACAAACAGCATAACAAAAACAACAACGCCAAAAAAAAAAGAAAATTACAAAAATCATCCAAAAACAGTTATTTGTTTGTGAGCACCCTGTATGCGCCTATTTGTCGACTTAAAACAGCGTGAATGTACATGAAAATCTGCTCTTTCGCAATGTTGCATCTTCATTAAAAATTTAAAAAGCGTAAATGCCTACAACGCGACCGCTGCCACGCCTCCCCGCCACCGCCACAACCGCCGCTGCTGGCTGCTGCCCACACTCATAGCTCTATTTACCGTTAGTGGCTTGACACTGTGTGCAGCTGCGCAGCGCCGCCGCGGAATTGCCGGCATCGTTGTTGCCATTCATACTTGCCACGTCCGCCGCCGCATGCCGCCGCACGAGCGCATGTTGCATGCATTTAAATGAAGAAACAAAAACAAACAGAGAAAAAAAGTAATGCAAACCTTGTTGGCATCTAACCTCGCTCGGTTACCTGAACTGCTGAGAGTCAATGGAGAACAAACAAGCCATCACACACATACACATACACACGCGTGCATATACGAGTACCGTTTGAGGTTGCATAGCAGGCTGGAAAGCTATGCGCCTCAAAGCTCTTTAACTTGAATCAGACTGAAAGGAAGTGCCTGTGAAGCACGTTGGCTTGGGCGCCGTGGAGGGGCATGCATACAAGCAAGCAAAGGCAATGCCATTCAACAGTCATCGAGCACACACAACAAGCCAACCATTCAGTCGGTCCGTTAGGCGGGGCAAGCGCGCGCGAAGCAAATGCCATCGCCGTAGAGTGGTGCGGGTGGCAGGTAGTTACGCCGTCACCAAGGCAACCAACCGAGCAGGCCAACAGGCAAGCCGCGAATTTGTGAATTAGCGCTTATACTCTACATATAAGGCCGGCTGCGCGCTCGACTGTGTGTTCTCCATCCTCCCACCGAGTCATGCCGCCTGTACTCCAGTTGCCGTTGTCGTGGTGCGGCGCAATGACAGTCGCAGTCGCAGTGTCGGAGTAATCATAATCACCGCTATGTAAATATGTGCCGAGGCTTTTGCGTTGACTTTAGCTATGAGTCACTGTTGCTCCATCTATGCGCCGATAAGCACACGAATTTTAGTCAAATATGCAAATGTGGCGGAGATCAGGCAAAGGTTCGACTTTTGGGTGAATTTCTGTTGGCGGGTATTATCAAAGGCTGTAAATTTCTTAATCTGATAATGAGCGCAAGATTTAACACCGTTATAACCCTAGCTGATCCTCGGTATAAGATTTTGTCTAACATCACTAAGTTCCAAAGTCCCGTTTGGAGGAAACCACAAACATCAACTGTCGTCGCCTCACGTAACAATAGGTCTAGCAAATAGATTGTTTCGACGGAGTCGGACTTTTGAAACAACGATTTGTCGTGGCAAGCAGAGAGGGTTTTAACATCATGTAGGAACTCTTTGCAATCAGCATATATGTTGTTTAGAAGTGTCAGGATTTATTCTGGATAGGTAGAAGTTCAATCTGCTACAATATCCAGAACGAAGTTTCATAAAATCACTCCGGTTTCACGCGGCAATTCGAGCTCACGATCTGCGGTATCTAGTGTTTCGGCTCCAATGGCGCCATCGACTGGGCGAGAGTTAGTGAAATTGTAAAGGTCACCTCTATTCCCCATTTCGATGGTTCAGATAAGTTATCATCGAGGTTATCTAACGGTAGACCCAGGAAGAGTGCTGTTTTATTTGTTCGGACCACAGGGAAAGGGTGTCAGATGTATAGAGTTATCTGGCCATGCAATGAGGTTTGTTAGTGCCAAGCGGGGACTCGTTGCTCGCTGGCCATATATTTGATATTTTCGGGTTGATTTTTGATGAGTCACACTCGATTCTTGCGGCAACTCGACCTCATCGTCTTTAATTGATTCCAAGTACGCCATTCGCTGGGAGAGATTGGGTGAAG
>JAPZAG010000271.1:0-88936 GCA_027475135.1 Bactrocera correcta | reverse complement strand
GTTTAACATATTTGAGTTAATTAACCTCCGTTAACGTATTGAAGTTTATATAAAGCCATAACAGCATAACGGCAGTGCATGTAGAAGAATTCCGTAATCGTATATTTAGGTAAAAAGTCGATTTCCTTGTATATACACATTTAGCAATCGATATAGAAAATCTTCAAATCATTAGTTTAATATATTTAAGTTAATTAACCTTCATTAACGTAATGAAGGTGATATAAAGCCATGGCGGCATAACGACAGTGCATTTAGAAAAACTCCGTAATCTTATATTTAGGTATAAGTTCGATTTTGTTGTATAAAGGCATTTAGCAATCGATATCGAAATGCTTCATATAACTGGTTTAGCATATTTAGGTTAATTAACCCCCTCTATCTTGTTGAAGTTTACATAAAGCCATAGCGGCACAACGGCAGTATATTTGGGTGAATTCCGTAAGCTTTTAATTAGGTTTATTAGCAATCGATATCGAAATGCTCAAATCATTAGTTTAACATATTTGAGTAAATTAACCTTCTTTAACGTACTGAAATTTATATAAAGCCATAACAGCATAACGGCAGTGCATTTAGAAGAATTACGTTATCTTATATTTAGGTATAAAGTCGATTTTCTTGAATATACGCATTTAGCAATCGATATCGACGTGCTTTAAATCATTAGTTTAACATATTTAAGTTAATAAACCTTCTTTAACGTAATGAAGGTGATATAAAGCCATGGCGGCATAACGGCAGTGCATTTAGAAGAACTCCGTAATATTATATTTAGGTATAAAGTAGATTTTTTTGTATATACAAATTTAGCTATCGATAACTAAAATGCTTCGAATCATTAGTTTAACATATTTAAGTTAATTAACCTTCTTTATCTTACTGAAGTTTATATAAAGCCATAACGGCATAACGGCAGTGTATTTCGAAGAATTCCGTAATCTTATATTTAGATATAAAGCCGAATTTGTTGTGTATGCGCATTTAGCAATCGATATCGAAATTCTTCAAATCATTAGTTTAACATAATTAAAATAATTAACCTTCTTTAACGTAGTGAAGGTGATATAAAGCCATGGCGGCCTAACAACAGTGCATTTAGAAGAATTCCGTAATCTTATATTTAGGTATAAATTCGATTTTGTTGTATATACGCATTTAGCAATCGATATCGAAATGCTTCAAATAACTGGTTTAGCATATGTAGGTTAATTAACCTGATTTATCTTACTGAAGTTTACATAAAGCCAGGGCGGCATAACGGCAGTATATTTGGGTGAATTCCGTAAGCTTTTATTTAGGTATAAAATCGATTTTCTTGTACATACACATTTAGCAATCGATATCGAAATGCTCAAGTCATTAGTTTAACATATTTGAGTAAATTAACCTTCTTTAACGTACTGAAATTTATATGAAACCATAACAGCATAACGGCAGTGCATTTAGAAGAATTACGTTATCTTATGTTTAGGTATAAATTCGATTTTCTTGTATATACGCATTTAGCAGTCGATATCGACGTGCTTCAAATCATTAGTTTAACATATTTAAGTTAATAAACGTTCTTTAACGCACTGAAGTCTACATAAAGCCTTAAGGGTATAACTGCAGTGCATTCAGAAGTATTCCGTAAACTTCTATTTAGGTATAAAGTCGATTTTGTTGCATAATCATTTATTAATCGATATCGAGATGCTTCAACTCATTAGTTTAACATATTTGAGTTAATAAACCTTCTTTAACAAACTGAAGTTGGCATAAATCCATGGCGGCATAACGGCAGTGCATGCAGAATAATTCCGTTATCTTATATTTAGGTATAAATTTGATTTTCTTGTATGTACACATATAGCAAGCGATATCGAAATGCTTCAATTCATTAGTTTAACATATTTAAGTTAATTAACCTCCTTTAACGTATTGAAGTTGATATAAAGCCATGGCGGCATAACGGCAGTGCATTTAGAAGAATTCCGTAATCTTATATTTAGGTATAAATTCGATTTTGTTGTATATACGCATTTAGCAATCGATATCGAAATGCAAAAAATAACTGGTTTAGCATATGTAGGTTAATTAACCTGATTTATCTTACTGAAGTTTACATAAAGCCATAACGGCATAACGGCAGTATATTTGGGTGAATTCCGTAAGCTTTTATTTAGGTATAAAATCGATTTTGTTGTATATAGACATTTAGCAATCGATATCGAAATGCTTCAAGTCATTAGTTTAACATATTCAAGTTAATTAACCCTCTCTGTCTTACTGAAGTCTACATAAAGCCTTAACGGCATAACGGCAGTGCATTTAGAAGAATTCCGTTATTTTATATTTAGGTATAAATTTGATTTTCTTGTATGTACACATTTAGCAAGCGATATCGAAATGCTTCAAATCATTAATTTAACATATTTAAGTTAATTAACCTCTTTAACGCATTGAAGTTGATATAAAGCCATGGCGGCATAACGGCAGTGCATTTAGAAGAAGTCCGTAGTCTTATATTTAGGAATAAAGTCGATTTTCTTGTATATACCCATTTAGCAATCGATATCGAAATGCTTCAAATCATTAGTTTAACATATCTAAGTTAATAAACGTTCTTTAACGCACTGAAGTCTACATAAAGCCTTAAGGGTATAACTGCAGTGCATTCAGAAGAATTCCGTAAACTTCTATTTAGGTATAAAGTCGATTTTGTTGCATATACTCATTTATTAATCGATATCGAGATGCTTCAACTCATTAGTTTAACATATTTGAGTTAATAAACCTTCTTTAACAAACTGAAGTTGGCATAAATCCATGGCGGCATAACGGCAGTGCATGCAGAATAATTCCGTTATCTTATATTTAGGTATAAATTTGATTTTCTTGTATGTACACATTTAGCAAGCGATATCGAAATGCTTCAAATCATTAGTTTAACATATTTAAGTTAATTAACCTCCTTTAACGTATTGAAGTTGATATAAAGCCATAAGGGCATAAGGGCAGTGCATTTAGAAGAATTCCGTTATTTTATATTTAGGTATAAATTTGATTTTCTTGTATGTACACATTTAGCAATCGATATCGAAATGCTTCAACTCATTAGTTTAACATATTTGAGTAAATTAACCTTCTTTAACGTACTGAAATTTATATAAAGCCATAACAGCATAACGGCAGTGCATTTAGAAGATATACGTTATCTTATATTTAGGTTTAAAGTCGATTTTGTTGTATGTACTCATTTAGCAATCGATATCGAAATGCTTCAAATCATTAGTTTAATATATTTAAGTTAGTAAAGCTTCTTTAACGAACTGAAGTTAACATAAAGCCATGGCGGCATAACGGCAGTGCATTTAGAAGAATTCCGTAAGCTTATATTTAGGTATAAAGTCGATTTTGTTGTATATAGACATTTAGCAATCGATATCGAAATGCTTCAAATCATTAGTTTACAATATTTAAGTTAATTAAACATCTTTATTTTACTGAAGTCTGCAGAAGCCTTAACGGCATAACGGCAGTGCATTTAGAAGTATTCAGTAAACTTATATTTAGGTATAATGTCGATTTTGTTGTATATACACATTTAGCAATCGATATCGAAATGCTTCAAATCATTAGTTTAACATATTCAAGTTAATTAACCCTCTCTGTCTTACTGAAGTCTACATAAAGCCTTAACGGCACAACGGCAGTTCATGTAGAAGAATTCCGTTATCTTATATTTAGGTATAAAGTCGATTTTCTTGTATATACACATTTAGCAATCGATATCGGAATGCTTCAAATAATTAGTTTAACATATCTAAGTTAATTAACGTTCTTTAACGCACTGAAGTCTACATAAAGCCTTAAGGGTATAACTGCAGTGCATTCAGAAGAATTCCGTTATCTTATATTTAGATATAAAGTCGATTTTCTTGTATATACACATTTAGCAAGCGATATCGAAATGCTTCAAATCATTACTTTAACATTTTTAAGTTAATTAACCTTCTTTAACGATCTGAAGTTGGCATATAGCCACGGCGGTATTACGGCAGTGCATTTAGAAGAATTCCGTTATCTTATAATTAGGTATAAAGTCGATTTTGTTGTATATACATATTTAGCAATCGATATCGGAATGCTTCAAATAATTAGTTTAACATATCTAAGTTAATTAACGTTCTTTAACGCAATGAAGTCTACATAAAGCCTTAAGGGTATAACTGCAGTGCATTCAGAAGAATTCCGTTATCTTATATTTAGATATAAAGTCGATTTTCTTGTATATACACATTAAGCAAGCGATATCGAAATGCTTCAAATCATTAGTTTAACATATTTAAGTTAATTAACCTTCTTTAACGTATTGAAGTTGATATAAAGCCATGGCGGCATAACGGCAGTGCAATTAGAAGAATTCCGTAATCTTATATTTAGGTATAAAGTCGATTTTCTTGCATTTACACATTTAGCAATCGATATCGAAATGCTTCAAACCATTAGTTTAACATATTTAAAATAATAAACCTTCTTTAGCGTAATGAAGGTGTAACGACAGTACCTGTGAAAGAATTCCGTAATCTTATATTTAGGTATAAAGCCGATTTTCTTGTATATGTACATTTCGCAATCGATATCGAAATGCTTCAAATCATGAGTTTACCATACTTAAGTAAATTAATCCCCTTTTCCTTACTGAAGTCTACAAAAGCCTTAACGGCATAACGGCAGTGCATTTGGAAGAGTTCCGTAATCTTATATTTAGGTATTAAGTCGATTTTGTTGTATATACGCACTTAGCAATCGACATCGAAATGCTTCAAATCATGAGTTTAACATATTTAAGATAATTAACCCTCTTTATCGTACTGAAGTCTACAAAAGCCTTAACGGCATAACGGCAGTGCATTTAGAAGAATTCCGTAATCCTCTATTTAGGTATAAAGTCAATTTTTTTGTATATACTCAATTAGCAATCCATATCGAAATGCTTCGAATTATTAGTTTAACATATTTAAGTTAACTAACCCAAAACCCAAAAGCCTTAGCGGCATAACGGCAGTGCATTTCGAAGAATTCCGTATTCTTATATTTAGGTATAAAGTCCATTTTCTTGTATATACTCTTTAGCAATCGATATCGAAATGCTTCAAATCATTAGTTTAACATATTTAAGTAAATTAATCCTCTTTTTCTTACTGAAGTCCACAAAAGCCTTATCGCCATAACGGCAGTGCATTTAGAAGAATTACGTAGTCTTATATTTAGGTATGAATTCGATTTTCTTGCATATATTCATTTAGCAGTCGATATCGAAATGCTTCAAATTTTAGCGTATTGAAATTTATATAAAGCCATAACGGCATAACGGGAGTGTATTTCGATGAATTCCGTAATCTTGTATTTAGATATAAAGTCGACTTTCTTGTATATACTCATTTAGCAATCGATATCGAAATTCTTCAAATCATTAGTTTAACATATTTAAGATAATTAACCCTCTTTATCTTACTGAAGTCTACAAAAGCCTCAACGGCATAACGGCAGTGCATTTCGAAGAATTCCGTAATCTTATATTTAGGTATAAAGTCGATTTTGTTGTATATACACATTAGTAATCGATATCGAGATGGTTCAACTCATTAGTTTAATATATTTAAGTTAATTATCCTTCTTTTTCTTACTGAAGTTTACACAAAGCCATAACGGTATAACGGCAGTGCATTTGGAAGAATTCCGTTATTTTATATTTAGTTATAAAGTCGATTTTCTTGTATATACTCATATCAACTTTCTTGTACTTACACATTAGCAATCGATATCGAAATGCTTCAACTCATCAGTTTAACATATTTAAGTTTATTAACCTTCTTTAACGTAATGAAGGTGGTATAAAGCCATAACGGCATAAAGGCAGTGTATTTCGATGAATTCCGTAATCTTATATTTGGGTTTAAAATCGACTTTCTTGTATATACTCATTTAGCAATCTATATCGAAAGGCTTCAAATCATTAGTTTAATATATTTAAGTTAATAAAGCTTATTTAACGCACTGAAGTTAACATAAAGCCACGGCGGCATAACGGCAGTGTATGTAGAAGAATTCTGTAATCTTATATTTAGGTATAAAGTCGATTTTCTTGTATATATACATATAGCAATCGATATCGAAATGCTTCAAATCATTAGTTTAAAATATCTAAGTTCATAAACCTTCTTTAACGAACTGAAGTTGGCATAAAGCAATGGCGGCATAACGGCAGTGTATTTCGAAGAATTCCGTTATCTTATATTTAGATATAAAGCCGAATTTGTTGTATATACGCATTTAGCAATCGATATCGAAATTCTTCAAATCATTAGTTTAACATATTTACGATAATTAACCCTCTTTATCTTACTGAAGTCTACAAAAGCCTTAACGGCATAACAGCAGTATATTTGGGTGAATTCCGTAATCTATTACTTATGTATAAAATCGATTTTCTTGTACATACAAATTAAGAAATCGATATCGAAATGCTTCAAGTCAGTAGTTTAGCATATTTAAGTAAATTAACCATCTTTAGCGTACTGAAATTTATATAAAGCCATAACGGCATAACGGGAGTGTATTTCCATGAATTCCGTAATCTTGTATTTAGATATAAAGTCGACTTACTTGTATATACTCATTTAGCAATCGATATCGAAATGCTTCAAATCATTAGTTTAACATATTTGTGTTAATAAACCTTCTTTAACGTACTGAAATTTATATAAAGCCATAACGGCAGTGCATTTAGAAGAATTACGTTATCTTATATTTAGGTATAAAGTCGATTTTTTGTGTATATACATTTAGCAATCGATATCGAAATACTTCAAATCATTAGTTTAACATATTTAAGTTAATAAACCTTCTTTAACGAACGGAAGTTGGCATAAAGCCATGACGGCATAACGGCAGTGCATGAAGAAAATTCCGTTATTTTATATTTAGGTATAAAGTCGATTTTCTTGTATATACACATTTAGCAATCGATAACGAAATGCTTCAAATCATTCGTTTATCATATTTAAGTTTATTAACCTTATTTATCTTACTGAAGTTTACATAAAGCCATAACGGTATAACGGCAGAGCATTTGGAAGAATTCCGTAAACTTATATTTAGGTATAAAGTCGATTTTCTAGTAAATATATATTTCGCAATCGATATCCAGATGCTTCAACTCATTAGTTTAACATATTTAAGTTAATAAACCTTCTTTAACGAACTGAAGTGTGCATAAAGCCATGACGGCATAACGGCAGTGCATGAAGAAAATTCCGTTATTTTATATTTAGGTATAAAGTCGATTTTCTTGTATATACACATTTAGCAATCGATAACGAAATGCTTCAAATCATTCGTTTATCATATTTAAGTTTATTAACCTTATTTATCTTACTGAAGTTTACATAAAGCCATAACGGTATAACGGCAGAGCATTTGGAAGAATTCCGTAAACTTATATTTAGGTATATAGTCGATTTTCTAGTAAATATATATTTCGCAATCGATATCCAGATGCTTCAACTCATTAGTTTAACATATTTAAGTTAATAAACCTTCTTTAACGAACTGAAGTGTGCATAAAGCCATGACGGCATAACGGCAGTGCATGTAGAAGAATTCCGTTAGCTTATATTTAGGTATAAAGTCGATTTTCTTGTATATACGCATTTAGTAATCGATATCGAGATGCTTCAAATCATTAGTTTATCATATTTAAGATAATTAACCCTCTTTATCTTACTGAAGTCTACAAAAGCCTTAACGGCATAACGGCAGTGCATTTAGAAGAATTCCTTAATCTTATATTTAGTTATAAAGTCGATTTTCTTGTATATACTCATTTAGCAATCGATATCAAAATGCTTCAAATCATTAGTTTAACATATTTAAGTTAATTAACCTTCTTTAACGTAATGAAGGTGATATAAAGCCATGGCAGCATAACGACAGTGCCTTTAGAAGAATTCCGTAATCTTATATTTAGGTATAAAGTCGATTTTCTTGTATATACGCATTTAGTAATCGATATCGAAAAGCTTCAAATAACTGGCTTAGAATATTTAGGTTAATTAACCTTCTTTATCTTACTGAAGTTTACATAAAGCCATAACGGCATAACGGCAGTATATTTGGGTGAATTCCGTAATCTATAACTTATGTATAAAATCGATTTTCTTGTACATACAAATTAAGAAATCGATATCGAAATGCTTCAAGTCAGTAGTTTAGCATTTTTAAGTAAATTAACCTTCTTTAGCGTACTGAAATTTATATAAAGCCATAACGGCATAACGGGAGTGTATTTCCATGAATTCCGTAATCTTGTATTTAGATATAAAGTCGACTTACTTGTATATACTCATTTAGCAATCGATATCGAAATGCTTCAAATCATTAGTTTAACATATTTAACCTAATAAACCTTCTTTAACGAACGGAAGTTGGCATAAAGCCATGACGGCATAACGGCAGTACATTTGGAAGTATTCCGTAATCTTATGTTTAGATATAAATTCGATTTTCTTTTATATACACATTTAGCAATCCATATCGAAATGCTACGCATCATTAGTTTATCATATTTAAGTTCACTAACCCTCTTTATCTTAATGAAGTCTACAAAAGCCTTATCGGCATAACGGCAGTGCATTTCGAAGAATTCCGTAATCTTATATTTAGGTATAAAGTCGATTTTCTTGTATATACACATTTAGCAATCGATATCGAAATGCTTCAAATCATTAGCTTAACATATTTAAATTAATTAGCCTTTTTAAACGAACGGAAGTTGGCTTAAAACCTTGGCGGCATAACGGCAGTTCATTTATAAAAATTCCGTAACCTTATGTTTAGATATAAATTCGATTTTCTTTTATATACACATTTAGCAATCCATATCGAAATGCTTCGAATCATTAATTTATCATATTTAAGTTAACTAACCCTCTCTATCTTACTGAAGTCTACAAAAGCCTTATCGGCATAACGGCAGTGCATTTCGAAGAATTCCGTAATCCTATATTTAGGTATAAAGTCGATTTTCTTGTATATACACATTTAGCAATCGATATCGATATGCTTCAAATCATTAGTTTAAAATATTTAAGTTAATTATCCTTCTATTTCTTACTGAAGTTTACATAAAGCCATAACGGTATAACGGCAGTGCATTTGGAAGAATTCCGTAATCTTGTATCTAGGAATAAAGTCCATTTTGTTGTATATATTGTATATACACATTTAGCAATCGACATCGAGATGGTTCAACTCATTAGTTTAACATATTTAAGTTAATATTCCTTCTTTAGCGATCTGAAGTTTGCATATAGCCATGACGGCATAACGGCAGTGCATGTAGAAGAATTTCGTAATCTTATATTTAGGTATAAAGTCGATTTTCTTGTATATACACATTTAGCTATCGATATCGAAATGCTTCAAATCATTACTTTAACATATTAACTTAATAAACATTTTTTAGTTTACTGAAGTCTACATAAAGTCTTAACGGTATAACGACAGTGCATTTAGAAGAATTCCGTATTGTTATAATTTTATATTTAGGTGTAAAGTCGATTTTCTTGTATTTACACATTTAGCAATCGATCTCGAAATGCTTCAAACCATTAGTTCAACATATTTAAAACAATTAACCTTCTTTAACGTATTGAAGGTGATATAAAGCCATGGCGGCATAACGACAGTACATGTGGAAGAATTCCGCAATCTTATATTTAGGTATAAAGTCGATTTTCGTGTATATACACATTTTGCAATCGATATCAAAATGCTTCAAATAACTGGTTTAGCATATTTAAGTTAATTAACCTTCTTTATCTTACTGAAGTTTACATAAAGCCATAACGACATAACGGCAGTATATGTGGCAGAATTCCGTAATCTTATATTCAGGTATAAAGTCGATATTGTTGTACATACACATTTAGCAATCGATATCGAAAATCTTCAAATCATTAGTTTAACATATTTAAGTTAATTAACCTTCTTTAACGTAATGAAGGTGATATAAAGCCATGGCGGCCTAACGACAGTGCATTTAGAAAAATTCCGTAATCTTATATTTAGGTATAAATTCGATTTTGTTGTTTATAGGCATTTAGCAATCGATATCGAAATGCTTCATATAACTGGTTTAGCATATTTAGGTTAATTAACCCCCTCTATCTTACTGAAGTGTACTTAAAGCCATAACGGCATAACGGCAGTACGTTTGGGTGAATTCCGTAATCTTTTATTTAGGTATAAAATCGATTTTCTTGTACATACACATTTAGCAATCAATATCGAAATGCTTCAAATCATTCGTTTAGCATATTTAAGTAAATTAACCTTCTTTAACGTACTGAAATTTATATAAAGCCATAACGGCATAACGGCAGTGTATTTCGATGAATTCCGTAATCTTATATTTAGATATAAAGCCGAATTTGTTGTATATACGCATTTAGCAATCGATATCGAAAATCTTCAAATCATTAGTTTAACATATTTAAAATAATTAACCCTTTTTAACGTAATGAAGGTGATATAAAGCCATTGCGGCCTAACGACAGTGCATTTAGAAGAATTCCGTAATCTTATATTTAGGTATAAAGTTGATTTTGTTGTATATACTCATTTAGCAATCGATATCGAAATGCTTCAAATTATTAGTTTAATATATTTAAGTTAATAAAGCTTCTTTAACGCACTGAAAATAGCATAAAGCCATGGCGGCATATGGGCAGTGCATGTAGAAGAATTCCGTAATCTTATATTTAGGTATAAAGTCGATTTTGTTGTATATAGACATTTAGCAATCGATATCGAAATGCTTCAAATCATTAGTTTACTATATTTAACGTAATGAAGGTGATATAAAGCCATGGCGGCCTAACGACAGTGCATTTAGAAAAATTCCGTAATCATATAATTAGGTATAAATTCGATTTTCTTTTATATACACATTTAGCAATCGATATCGAAATGCTTCATATAACTGGTTTAGCATATTTAGGTTAATTAACCCCCTCTATCTTACTGAAGTTTACATTAAGCCATAACGGCATAACGGCAGTATGTTTGGGTGAATTCCGTTATCTTTTATTTAGGTATAAAGTCGATTTTCTTGTACATACACATTTAGCTCAAGATCGAAATGCTTCAAATCATTCGTTTAGCATATATAAGTAATTTAACCTTCTTTAACGTACTGAAATTTATGTAAAGCCATAACGGCATAACGGCAGTGTATTTCGAAGAATTCCGTTATCTTATATTTAGATATAAAGCCGAATTTGTTGTATATACGCATTAAGCAATCGATATCGAAATTCTTCAAATCATTAGTTTAACATATTTAAGATAATTAACCCTCTTTATCTTACTGAAGTCTACAAAAGCCTTAACGGCATAACGGCAGTGCATTTAGAAGAATTCCGTAATCTTATATTTAGTTATAAAGTCGATTTTCTTGTATATACTCATTTAACAATCGATATCGAAATGCTTCAAATCATTAGTTTAACATATTTAAGTTAATTAACCTTCTTTAACGTAATGAAGGTGATATAAAGCCATGGCAGCATAACGACAGTGCAATTAGAAGAATTCCGTAATCTTATATTTAGGTATATTCGATTTTCTTGTATTTACACATTTAGCAATCGATATCGAAAATCTTCAAATAATTAGTTTAACATATTTAAGTTAATTAACCTTCTTTAACGTAATGAAGGTAATATAAAGCCATGGCGGCATAACGACAGTGCATTTAGAAGAATTCCGTAATCTTATATTTGGGTATATAGTCGATTCTCTTGTATTTACACATTTAGCAATCGATATCGAAAATCTTCAAATAATTAGTTTAACATATTTAAGTTAATTAACCTTCTTTAACGTAATGAAGGTAATATAAAGCCATGGCAGCATATCGACAGTGCCTTTAGAAGAATTCCGTAATCTTATATTTAGGTATATTCGATTTTCTTGTATTTACACATTAAGCAGTCGATATCGAAAATCTTCAAATAATTAGTTTAACATATTTAAGTTAATTAACCTTCTTTAACGTAATGAAGGTAATATAAAGCCATGGCGGCATAACGACAGTGCATTTAGAAGAATTCCGTAATCTTATATTTAGGTATAAAGTCGATTTTCTTGTATATACGCATTTAGCAATCGATATCGAAAAGCTTCAAATAACTGGCTTAGCATATTTAGGTTAATTAACCTTCTTTATCTTACTGAAGTTTACATAAAACCATAACGGCATAACGGCAGTATATTTGGGTGAATTCCGTAATCTATTCTTCTTCTTCTTCTTTACTGGCGTAGACACCCCTTACGCGATTATAGCCGAGTCAACAACAGCGCGCCAGTCGTTTCTTCTCTTCGCTACGTGGCGCCAATTGGATATTCCAAGCGAGGCCAGGTCCTTCTCTACTTGGTCCTTCCAACGGAGTGGAGGTCTTTCTCTTCCTCTGCTTCCCGCGGCGGGTACTGCGTCGAATACTTTCAGAGCTGGAGTGTTTTCATCCATCCGGACAACATGACCTAGCCAGCGTAGCCGCTGTCTTTTAATTCGCTGAACTATGTTAATGTCGTCGTATATCTCGTACAGCTCATCGTTCCATCGAATGCGATATTCGCCGTGGCCAACGCGCAAAGGACCATAAATCTTTCGCAGAACCTTTCTCTCGAAAACTCGCAACGTCAACTCATCGGTTGTTGTCATCGTCCAAGCCTCTGCACCATATAGGAGGACGGGAATTATGAGAGACTTATAGAGTTTGGTTTTTGTTTGTCGAGAGAGGACTTTGCTTCTCAATTGCCTACTTAGTCCGAAGTAGCACCTGTTGGCAAGAGTTATCCTGCGTTGGATTTCTAGGCTGACATTGTTGGTGGTGTTTACGCTGGTTCCAAGATAGACGAAATTATCTACAACTTCAAAGTTATGACTGTCAACAGTGACGTGAGTGGCAAGTCGCGAGTGCGACGACTGTTTGTTTGATGACAGGAGATATTTCGTCTTGCCCTCGTTCACTGCCAGACCCATTTCTTTTGCTTCCTTGTCCAGTCTGGAGAAAGCAGAACTAACGGCGCGGGTGTTGAGGCCGATGATATCAATATCATCGGCATACGCCAGCAGTTGTACACTCTTATAAAAGATAGTACCCTCTCTGTTAAGTTCTGCAGCTCGAACTATTTTCTCCAGAAGCAGGTTGAAAAAGTCGCACGAAAGGGAATCGCCTTGTCTGAAACCTCGTTTGGTATCGAACGGCTCGGAGAGGTCCTTCCCGATTCTGACGGAGCTTTTTGTGTTGCTCAACGTCAGTTTACACAGCCGTATTAGTTTTGCGGGGATACCAAATTCAGACATCGCGGCATAAAGGCAGCTCCTTTTCGTGCTGTCGAAAGCAGCTTTGAAATCGACGAAGAGGTGGTGTGTGTCGATTCTCCTTTCACGGGTCTTTTCCAAGATTTGGCGCATCGTGAATATCTGGTCGGTTGTTGATTTACCAGGTCTAAAGCCACACTGATAAGGTCCAATCAGTTTGTTGACGGTGGGCTTTAATCTTTCACACAATACGCTCGACAGAACCTTATATGCGATATTGAGGAGGCTAATCCCACGGTAGTTGGCGCAGATTGTGGGGTCTCCTTTTTTGTGGATTGGGCATAGCACACTTAAATTCCAATCGTTGGGCATACTTTCGTCCGACCATATTTTGCAAAGAAGCTGATGCATGCACCTTATCAGCTCTTCGCCGCCGTGTTTGAATAGCTCGGCCGGCAATCCATCGGCCCCTGCCGCTTTGTTGTTTTTCAGGCGGGCAATTGCTATTCGAACTTCTTCATGGTCGGGCAATGGAACGTCTGCTCCATCGTCATCGATTGGGGTATCGGGTTCGCTTTCTCCTGGTGTTGTGCGTTCACTGCCATTCAGCAGGCTGGAGAAGTGTTGCCTCCATAATTTAAGTATGCTCTGGGCATCGGTAACTAGATCACCTTTGCGGGTTCTACAAGAGTATGCTCCGGTCTTGAAACCTTCTGTAAGCCGCCGCATCTTTTCGTAGAATTTTCGAGCATTACCCCTGTCGGCCAGCTTATCAAGCTCTTCGTACTCACGCATTTCGGCCTCTTTCTTTTTCTGTCTACAAATGCGTCTCGCTTCCCTCTTCAACTCTCGGTATCTATCCCATCCCGCACGTGTTGTGGTCGATCGTAACGTTGCGAGGTAGGCAGCCTGTTTTCTCTCCGCTGCGACACGGCACTCCTCGTCGTACCAGCTGTTCTTCTGCACTTTCCGAAAACCAATGGTTTCGGTTGCAGCTGTACGTAAGGAGTTTGAAATGCCGTCCCACAGTTCCCTTATACCGAGTTGTTGACGAGTGCTCTCAGAGAGCAGGAGTGCAAGCCGAGTAGAAAAACGTTCGGCTGTCTGTTGTGATTGCAGCTTCTCGACGTCGAACCATCCTTGTGTTTGTTGGCGTGCGTTTTTTGCTGCACAGAGGCGGGTGCGTATTTTGGCTGCAACAGTATAGTGGTCCGAGTCAATGTTAGGACCTCGGAGCGCACGCACATCTAAAACACTGGAGACGTGTCTTCCGTCTATCACAACATGATCGATCTGGTTGGTGGTTTTTCGATCTGGAGACAGCCAGGTAGCTTGATGTATCTTCTTATGCTGGAATCTAGTGCTACAGATAACCATATTTCGGGCCCCGGCGAAGTCGATCAGCCTCAGCCCATTTGGGGATGTTTCCGCGTGGAGGCTGAATTTACCGACCGTAGTGCCAAAGGTACCTTCTTTGCCCACCCTGGCATTGAAGTCGCCAAGCACGATTTTGACATCGTGGCGGGGGCATCTCTCATAAGTGCGCCCCAAGCACTCATAAAAGGCATCTTTGGTCACATCGTCCTTCTCTTCCGTCGGGGCGTGGGCGCAAATCAGCGATATGTTGAAGAACCTCGCTTTGATGCGGATTGTGGCTAGACGTTCATTCTCCGGAGTGAATGATAGTACTCGGCGACGGAGTCTCTCTCCCACCACGAATCCAACACCAAACTTGCGCTCCTTTATATGGCCACTGTAGTAAATGTCACAAGGACCTACTCGTCTCTGTCCTTGTCCCGTCCATCGCATTTCTTGGACGGCGGTGATGTCAGCCTTTATCTTTACGAGGACATCTACCAGCTGGGCAGCGGCACCTTCCCAATTAAGGGACCGGACATTCCAGGTGCATGCCCTCAAATCATAGTCCTTATTTCGTTTGCCATGGTCGTCATCAAAAGGGGGGTCACTCATCCGAGGCTTGTTGTTGTCTTTCATTGGGGGTGTTTTTTTACGTGGCGGGTCCCAAACCCAGCGCACAACCCTATGCAGGGGTGTTTCGCCTTCTCACTTTAGCTCGCCTTCAAACGGATGTTCTTAGGCTACCCAGAGGATACTTGGTCAAAGACCGGAAGTCGTGAGCTGCTTGAGTCATATGTAAAAGAATCGTTTCTGGCCACTCCCAAGTGAATGGCGATCATAGAACTTTCCTCACTTGCGTGAACTTCTACACATGACTCCATCCTCGATTTTCTTGTACATACAAATTAAGAAATCGATATCGAAATGCTTCAAGTCAGTAGTTTAGCATATTTAAGTAAATTAACCTTCTTTAGCGTACTGAAATTTATATAAAGCCATAACGGCATAACGGGACTGTATTTCCATGAATTCCGTAATCTTGTATTTAGATATAAAGTCGACTTACTTGTATATACTCATTTAGCAATCGATATCGAAATGCTTCAAATCATTAGTTTAATATATTTAAGTTAATAAAGCTTCTTTAACGTAATGAAGGTGATAAAAAGCCAAGCTTCAAATAACTGGTTTAACATATTTAAGTTAATTATCCTTCTTTTCCTTACTGAAGTTTACATAAAGCCATAACGGCAGTGCATTTAGAAGAATTCCGTTATCTTATACTTAGGTATAAAGTCGATTTTTTTGTGTATATATATTTAGCAATCGATATCGAAATGCTTCAAATCATTAGTTTAACATATTTAACCTAATAAACCTTCTTTAACGAACGGAAGTTGGCATAAAGCCATGACGGCATAACGGCAGTGCATGAAGAAAATTCCGTTATCTTATATTTAGGTATAAAGTCGATTTTCTTGTATATACACATTTAGCAATCGATACCGAAATGCTTCAAATCATTAGTTTATCATATTTAAGTTAATTAACCTTGATTATCTTACTGAAGTTTACATAAAGCCATAACGGTATAACGGCAGTGCATTTGGAAGAATTCCGAAATCTTATATTTAGGTATAAAGTCGATTTTCTTGTAAATATATATTTCGCAATCGATATCCAGATGCTTCAACTAATTAGTTTAACATAGTTAAGTTAATTAACCTTCTTTAACGAACTGAAGTGTGCATAAAGCCATGGCGGCATAACGGCAGTGCATGTAGAAGAATTCCTTTAGCTTATATTTAAGTATAAAGTCGATTTTCTTGTATATACACATTTAGCAATCGATATCGAGATGCTCCAAATCATTGGTTTAACATATTTAAGTTAATTGGCCTTCTTTAACGTAATGAAGGTGATATAAAGCCATGGCGGCATAACGACAGTACATTTGGAAGTATTCCGTAATCTTATGTTTGGATATAAATTCGATTTTCTTTTATATACACATTTAGCAAGCGATATCCAATTGCATAGCAATCGATATCGAAATGCTTCAAATCATTAGCTTAACATATTTAAGTTAATTAGCCTTTTTTAACGAACGGAAGTTGGCTTAAAACCTTGGCGGCATAACGGCAGTTCATTTATAAAAATTCCGTAACCTTATGTTTAGATATAAATTCGATTTTCTTTTATATACACATTTAGCAATCCATATCGAAATGCTTCGAATCATTAGTTTATCATATTTAAGTTAACTAACCCTCTTTATCTTACTGAAGTCTACAAAAGCCTTATCGGCATAACGGCAGTGCATTTCGAAGAATTTCGTAATCTTATATTTAGGTATAAAGTCGATTTTCTTGTATATACACATTTAGCAATCGATATCGATATGCTTCAAATCATTAGTTTAACATATTTAAGTTAATTATCCTTCTTATTCTTACTGAAGTTTTTATAAAGCCATAACGGTATAACGGCAGTGCATTTGGAAGGATTCCGTAATCTTATATCTGGGAATAAAGTCGATTTTGTTGTATATATTGTATATACACATTTAGCAATCGACATCGAGATGGTTCAACTCATTAGTTTAACATATTTAAGTTAATTATACTTCTTTAACGATCTGAAGTTTGCATATAGCCATGACGGCATAACGGCAGTGCATGTAGAAGAATTTCGTAATCTTATATTTAGGTATAAAGTCGATTTTCTTGTATATACACATTTAGCTATCGATATCGAAATGCTTCAAATCATTAGTTTAACATATTAAGTTAATAAACATTTTTTAGCTTACTGAAGTCTACATAAAGTCTTAACGGTATAACGACAGTGCATTTAGAAGAATTCCGTATTGCTATAATTTTATATTTAGGTGTAAAGTCGATTTTCTTGTATTTACACATTTAGCAATCGATCTCGAAATGCTTCAAACCATTAGTTTAACATATTTAAAACAATTAACCTTCTTTAACGTATTGAAGGTGATATAAAGCCATGGCGGCATAACGACAGTACATTTGGAAGTATTCCGTAATCTTATGTTTGGATATAAATTCGATTTTCTTTTATATACACATTTAGCAAGCGATATCCAATTGCATAGCAATCGATATCGAAATGCTTCAAATCATTAGCTTAACATATTTAAGTTAATTAGCCTTTTTTAACGAACGGAAGTTGGCTTAAAACCTTGGCGGCATAACGGCAGTTCATTTATAAAAATTCCGTAACCTTATGTTTAGATATAAATTCGATTTTCTTTTATATACACATTTAGCAATCCATATCGAAATGCTTCGAATCATTAGTTTATCATATTTAAGTTAACTAACCCTCTTTATCTTACTGAAGTCTACAAAAGCCTTATCGGCATAACGGCAGTGCATTTCGAAGAATTTCGTAATCTTATATTTAGGTATAAAGTCGATTTTCTTGTATATACACACATTTTGCAATCGATATCAAAATGCTTCAAATAACTGGTTTAGCATATTTAAGTTAATTAACCTTCTTTATCTTACTGAAGTTTACATAAAGCCATAACGACATAACGGCAGTATATGTGGCAGAATTCCGTAATCTTATATTCAGGTATAAAGTCGATATTGTTGTACATACACATTTAGCAATCGATATCGAAATGCTTCAAATCATTAATTTAACATATTTAAGTTAATTAACCTTCTTTACCGTAATGAAGGTTATATAAAGCCATGGCGGCATAACGACAGTGCATGTAGAAGAATTCCGTAATCTTATATTTAGGTATATAGTCGATTTTCTTGTATTTACACATTTAGCAATCGATATCGAAAATCTTCAAATCATTAGTTTAACATATTTAAGTTAATTAACCTTCTTTAACGTAATGAAGGTGATATAAAGCCATGGCGGCCTAACGACAGTGCATTTAGAAAAATTCCGTAATCTTATATTTAGGTATAAATTCGATTTTGTTGTTTATAGGCATTTAGCAATCGATATCGAAATGCTTCATATAACTGGTTTAGCATATTTAGGTTAATTAACCCCCTCTATCTTACTGAAGTGTACATAAAGCCATAACGGCATAACGGCAGTACGTTTGGGTGAATTCCGTAATCTTTTATTTAGGTATAAAATCGATTTTCTTGTACATACACATTTAGCAATCAATATCGAAATGCTTCAAATCATTAGTTTATCATATTTAAGTTAAAAAACGCTTTTTAGCTTACTGAAATTTATATAAAGCCATAACGGCATAACGGCAGTGTATTTCGATGAATTCCGTAATCTTATATTTAGATATAAAGCCGAATTTGTTGTATAAGTTAACACATAATGCCCAATTTCCAGTTGGGTACGAATGTGGTGAGGCCAGTACAACATCTTGCCTCATCAGCAGATTGTGTGGGCAACGACCGCCACTAAAGCAACCGCATATCAGATTACATAAACAGTGTCAATAGCTGATTGCGTAAAAGTTGACCCGCGATCGTTGCTTGCACTATCACCAATTGGATAAGCAGAGTCAGCACGACGCAGACGTCAAAGCCGGCAGCGTCGACTACTGGGTAGGGTTAGTTAGGTATTGGGCTAGTTTAGATTTAAGTTGAGCCTTAGCCGGAGCACACGTTCCTGGCCAATAAAGAGTACTTGTAAACATATAACTTGTATAATTATTGCCGCGTTGGACGACCGGCTCATACAGTGACTACAGCGTACATCTTTTACTGGCGCCCAACGTGGGGCACGAAGAGGAAAATTAGCGATCAACAATCAACGACCCAGCCACAGAGCAACGGAATTACCATATTTATTGAAAAGTCATGTAAGTGAATGGCACAGCCAATCGTCATCATTTGTTAAATTAATAAAGCAGCATTATATAAAGAGTGAAGTGATCTTTTTTTATTTTTTTTTTATTGTTTTGGTGGCCGTTAACGATTGCGCCGCGTTTGAGTGAAAAAATACTTGTGTGTGTTAGTTTGTTCAGGGTCTAATGAGCCAGCCCCCTTACGATAAAGAGCTTTACGATAACTCAGTGCAGGAATTGATAAACCATACTAGCAGGTTGCGTGTGGCAGACGTAGTGGAAACAGAAACGGGTATGGACGCAAGACAGGTACAAGCGGTGTTAGAAGCCGCATTGGCGGCACAGGCCGCTCAATGGAAACAGGTTATTGATGAAAAAATTAGTGAAGTTAGGAACGAGATGAGTGCATTGAGGATCACGACCCCTGAAGTAGAAAGCTACCAGAAAATTGCGATAGTGCAGGGAAAATCGTGTAGTCAGACGTTAGACCTCGTCAAGTCATTGCCAGAGTTTGATGGTAAACAAGAGGAATATATCTCGTGGAGGCAGGCAGCGATGGCCGCCTACGAATTATTCGAACCTTATGAAGGCAGCGTAAAGCATTACGAGGCAGTGGGTATTATTCGGAATAAGATTAGGGGTTCAGCGAATAATATACTGGCCTCATTTAACACAATTTTAAATTTTAAGGCCATTGTGGCACGATTAGATTTCACCTACGCTGACAAAACTCCAGTGCGCATTCTCCAACAAGAGTTAGATACCTTGCGTCAGGGCGATTTGAGCTTGTCACAGTACTATGATGAGATAGAAAGGAAACTGACCCTCATAATAAATAAAACGCTTATGACATATGATGCAGCTGCTGCAGCTGTCCTAAATGAAAAATTTAGATGTGATGCCCTAAACACGTTCGTATCGGGTTTAAAAAGACCCCTACACCAGGCTGTATTCCCAGCTAGACCAAAGGATCTACCAAGTGCCTTAGCACTAGCTCGCGAGGCCGAGTCGAGTCACGATAGGTACATGTTCGCGGCAACTTACGCTAAAAATGCCGAAGAGAGAGCTCAAAAGTCAGGGGGTCAAAAATCCCAAACTCGGCGGCAAAATAATTACTCACAGAATAGTGGCGGCGATGCCAATCACGCAAAAAATCCACATTACTTCAAGAGTCAGGGCAGAAATAATGCAGGAAAGGCTTCATCATTTAGGCAACGCGAAAATGATAGGGATTTTCGTGGTAGAGGCCCCGAACCTATGGACGTCGATCCTAGTTCGTTTAAATTTAGGCACCCAACGGAATACCAACAGGCACAAGCTGCCGGTATTCACAATGCTCCCGTTCAGGGAAATAAGAGACAGAATAATTCAGAGCGTATGACAGATTTTAGGCGTCAAAGGATCAACAATTTGAATCATTCGGATGTTGATCAGGATTTCCAAGCGTATGAGGTTGCTGCCGCAGCTGCAGTAGCAGAGGTAGACAATGAAAATGGGGTTGACTACGAAAGTGACTCTATTAATTTTTTAGAGGCCACTCCCGGCTACCGTTCCTTGAGCGGACGTTGGCTGGGAAAACACTAAGGTTTCTAGTTGACACGGGGGCGGCAAAAAGTTATGTCAGGCCCGTAAAGGAGCTTAAAGGCGTAAAGCCGGTAGACTCCCCGTTTAATGTGAACTCTATCCATGGGTCCAATAAAATCAAACAGAAATGCCTGATAAATATTTTCGGGGTAACATCCCCATTCTTTGTGTTGGATAGTCTAACACTGTTTGACGGAATCATAGGCCTTGACCTGCTAACGCAGGTGGGCGCGACTATTGACCTAGACGGAGGCAAAATAAATTATGGTACCATGTCAGAAGCTCTGCAATATCATAAGTGCAGCAACGTTAACTTTACAAATGTCAACGACATACAGGTACCAAGTTCAGTGAAGGCAGAATTTAAAAAAAATGATCCTGAAAAGGATTAAGGCATTCGCAGACTCTAACGAGCTGTTGCCATTTAACACTTCGGTTGTGGCCACGATCCGAACCAAAGATAACGAGCCTATTTATTCGAAGTTGTACCCTCACCCAATGGGAGTAGCAGATTTTGTCGAAAAGGAAATAAGAGAATTGCTACGCAATAAAATCATTAGACCGTCAAGGTCCCCTTACAATAACCCAACGTGGGTTGTAGATAAAAAGGGTTACGACGAGTTAGGCAACAAAAACAAACGTCTGGTTATTGATTTTAGGAAGCTCAACGAGCGTACTATTGCCGATAAGTACCCAATGCCGAATATTTCAATGATTCTGGCAAATTTAGGGAAAGCCAAGTACTTTACGACTTTAGATTTAAAATCAGGCTACCATCAGATTGTCCTCGCCGAGCAGGATCGCGAGAAAACGTCTTTTTCCGTTAACGGTGGGAAATATGAGTTTTGTCGATTACCATTCGGTTTGAAGAAGGCTGGAAGCATCTTCCAGAGGGCGATCGACGACGTCTTACGCGAACAAATTGGCAAATCATGCTATGTTTACGTCGATGACGTCATAATTTTTTCCGAAAATGAATCGGAACATGTCAAACATATAAATTGGGTTTTGGAAAAACTGTGTGAGGCCAACATGAAAGTGTCACGAGAAAAAACACATTTTTTTAAAACAAGTGTGGAATATCTCGGTTTCATAGTAACAAGAGGTGGGGCAAAAACTGACCCCGCAAAGGTCAAAGCCGTTCAGGAATATCCTGAACCTAAGAATTTGTTCAGCCTTAGATCCTTTCTAGGGCTAGCAAGCTATTACAGGTGTTTCATAAAAGATTTCGCCTCCATAGCAAGACCTCTAACTGAGATCCTAAAAGGTGAAAATGGCTTAGTAAGTAAACACAAGTCTAGAAGGGTACCCATTGATTTTAGTGAAGCGCAACGCAATGCTTTCGAAAGATTAAGAAATATCCTAGCATCTGAAGATGTCATCTTAATGTATCCAGATTTTAAAAAGCCATTTGACCTAACGACAGACGCCTCCGCTAACGGCATTGGCGCGGTCCTCTCGCAGAATGGTAAACCAATTACAATGATTTCAAGAACGCTGAAAGATAGGGAAATGCATTATGCAACAAATGAAAGAGAATTACTGGCCATAGTATGGGCTTTAGGGAAACTTCAAAATTATCTCTACGGAACTAGGGACATCAACATCTATACAGACCACCAGCCTCTAACGTTTGCGGTTTCTGATAAGAACCCGAATGCAAAGATAAAACGGTGGAAGGCATTCATAGACGAGCATAATGCTAAAATTCATTATAAACCTGGTAAGGAAAACTCTGTCGCAGATGCTCTTTCCCGGCAGAACATAAATGCGTTGGAGAGCGAACTCAAATCTGACGCAGCGACAGTTCACAGTGAATTGTCACTGACCTACACGGTCGAAGCAACAGAAAAACCCATAAACTGCTTCAGGAATCAAATAGTTTTGGAGGAGTCGCGTTTCCCTCTGAAACGAAATTTTATACTCTTTGGCGGAAAAACCCGCCACGTTATTCACTTCATAGATAGAAACAGCCTCATTGACGAAGTCAAGGAGGTTATTAACCCCCTCGTGGTGAACGCGATTCACTGCGAACTACCGGCGCTAGCCAGCATGCTTCCCTCCTACCAAATTCTGGTACTGCAAAAACATGGTGTCGGATATTACGAACAAGGATGAACAAAGGGAAATAGTCACTACTGAACACAATCATGCTCATAGAGCTGCGCAGGAAAATGTGAAACAGATCCTCTGTGACTATTATTTTCCGAAAATGTTCAAATTGGCAAACGAAATTGTCACAAACTGCAAAATATGCACGAAAGCCAAATACGATCGACACCCTAGAAGGCAGGAACTTGGCGTTACGCCGATTCCATCGTACGCAGGTGAAATGTTGCACATAGATATTTTCTCCACAGACAAGAAGCATTTTTTAACTTGTGTTGATAAATTCTCTAAATTTGCAGTAGTTCAACCGATACCGTCGCGGACAATAACGGATGTAAAAATACCCATCCTCCAGTTGATTAATTTCTTCCTAGGAACAAAAACTATTTATTGTGATAATGAGGCGTCCTTCAACTCGGACACCATTGTGACTCTGTTGAAGAACCAATATGGGATTGATATAGTAAACGCTCCCCCTCTCCACAGTACTTCCAACGGACAGGTAGAGAAGTTTCACAGTACCTTGGTAGAAATTGCTAGGTGCCTTAAACTTGAAAGAAGAATAAGCGATACAATGGACCTGATCACTCAAGCTACCATTGAGTATAACCGAACAATACGCTCGGTCACAAATAAAGAGCCTATTGAGGTAATATACGCCTCAACCGAAGAATTCCGAAAGGAAGTGAAAAGTAAAATTGAACAAGCACAACAGGCTCAGCTCGATAGAAATAACCCGTCAAGGCAGAACAGGGTCTTTGAAGTGGGGGAAAAGGTAATGGTAAAAACTAATAGAAGGTTAGGGAACAAATTAACCCCCCTGTGTGAGGAGAGGAGAGTAGAGGCAGATCTGGGGACAACAGTCCTAATAAATGGAAGGATAGTCCATAAGGACAACCTTAGATAAAGTACTTAGCCTTAGAAAATGACGACATTAATTTCTAATCACCTTATATTGCTTCTTTAGGTTTTCAATCACAATACTTCTCACTTTCGGGATAGCGTCAGCCAAATTAACGGATTACTCTCACTCGCATTACATACCGGTGGTGGACGGCGACGCATTAGTATGGAACGAATACAATTACCTAAGGCACTCAACTAATTTGACTGAGTTTATGCGCATGACAGACGAAACTGCCAACATGACGGACCTGTTCCCGCAGTCGCACATGCGAAAGTTGCTAGAGACTGACAATGGACATGTTAGAACATTACTAGCCGCTATAAGCGTACATCATAGAATGGCAAGAAGCCTAGACTTCCTGGGTTCAGCCCTTAAATTTATCACAGGTACCCCAGACGCTGACGATTTCCACCAAATTAAAATGACAGAAGCCCAACTAATAGAATCCAACAATAGACAGGTAGTGATTAACACAAAGACACAGGAACAAATTAACGCACTAACTAGTACGGTAAATGAACTCCTCAAAGAGGCGAAGAAAGAAAAAATCGATACGGCGCACCTCTTTGAAATTTTACTCACTCGAAATAGGATTATGATCACAGAAATTCAGAATATAATGCTCGCAATAACCCTTGCGAAAATAAAGGTAGTAAATCCAGTAATCATTGATGACGAGGGTTTGAAATCCATATTGGTTGGGCCAATCACAGATATAGCAATCACTGAACTAATGGAAGTGTCAACCGTTAAAGTTATTCAGCACAATGATGTAATTCATTTTATAATCAAATATCCTAGAGTTGAGTTTTTGTGTAGGAAAGTTTTGATTTTTCCGGTGGTACACAACGGCGTCGTGCTGCAAATCAACGAAAACACAGTGGTCGAGTGCAAGAGCGGAATTTTTGCGGTCAACAACTGTGAAGCAACAACAACTTCAACGTTCTGCAGATTAACTACAAATACAACATGCGCTCTGCAACTTCACACCGGTGGCACAGCCCATTGCAACACGCAACCGAGTCACCTTAATGCTAGCACCATAGTTGACGATGGAGTCATAATCATTAACGACAGCCCAACCAGAATCGCCATTGATGAAACACCTGAGAAAAATGTAAGTGGCACGTATCTCGTCACTTTCGAGGACCATGTGTTCCTGAACGGCACTAAATACGTTAACAGAATGAGCAGGTTGGAAAAGGCTCCAGGTATTGCTGCTTCACCCCTGCTGAACATCACTGGCCATGAGACCATTTTGAGTTTGCCTTACCTTCACCGCCTCAACAATCAAAATCTACAAATCATTGACGAAATTAAAGAAGAACTAACGACCGTCACGAGCCGGACACTCGCTTTCATCCTGGGTCTGGGAGTAGCTGCGTTGATCAGTGGCCTCGCTTTCCTCTGGCAGTACAAGAAGAAAACACGAGCATTACACGAGATCAACCTGGTAGTGAAAGATATGGCAACGAACGAGGACGATCGTGTTTCGAAGGGGGGAGTAGTTAACACATAATGCCCAATTTCCAGTTGGGTACGAATGTGGTGAGGCCAGTACAACATCTTGCCTCATCAGCAGATTGTGTGGGCAACGACCGCCACTAAAGCAACCGCATATCAGATTACATAAACAGTGTCAATAGCTGATTGCGTAAAAGTTGACCAGCGATCGTTGCTTGCACTATCACCAATTGGATAAGCAGAGTCAGCACGACGCAGACGTCAAAGCCGGCAGCGTCGACTACTGGGTAGGGTTAGTTAGGTATTGGGCTAGTTTAGATTTAAGTTGAGCCTTAGCCGGAGCACACGTTCCTGGCCAATAAAGAGTACTTGTAAACATATAACTTGTATAATTATTGCCGCGTCGGACGACCGGCTCATACAGTGACTACAGCGTACATCTTTTACTTATATACGCATTTAGCAATCGATATCAAAAATCTTCAAATCATTAGTTTAACATATTTAAAATAATTAACCCTTTTTAACGTAATGAAGGTGATATAAAGCCATTGCGGCCTAACGACAGTGCATTTAGAAGAATTCCGTAATCTTATATTTAGGTATAAATTCGACTTTGTTGTATATACGCATTTGGCAATCGATATCGAAATGCTTCAAATAACCGGTTTAGCATATTTAGGTTAGTTAACCTTTTTTATCTTACTGAAGTTTACGTAAAGCCATAACGGCATAACGGCAGTATATTTAGGTGAATTCCGTAAGATTTTATTTAGGTATAAAATGTATTTTCTTGTGCATACACATTTAGCAATCGATATCGAAATGCTCAAATCATTAGTTTTACATATTTGAGTTAATTAATCTTCTTTAGCGTACTGAAATTTATATAAAGCTATAAAGGCAGTGCATTTAGAAGAATAACGTTATCTTATATTTAGGTATAAAGTCGATTTTCTTGTATATACGCATTTAGCAATCGATATCGAAATGGTTCAAATAATTAGTTGAATATATTTAAGTTAATAAACCCTCTTTAACGCACTGAAGTCTTCATAAAGCCTTAACGGTATAACTGCAGAGCATTTAGAAGAATTCCGTAATCTTATATTTAGGTATAAATTTAATTTTCTTGTATGTACACGTTTAGCAAGCGATATCGAAATGCTTCAAATCATTAGTTTAACATATTTAAGTTAATTAACCTTCTTTAACGTATTGAAGTTAATATAAAGCCATGGCGGCATAACGGCAGTGCATGTAGAAGAATTCCGTAATCTTATATTTAGGTATAAAGTCGATTTTTTTGTATATACTCATTTAGCAATCGATATCGAAATGCTTCAAATCATTAGTTTAATATATTTAAGTTAATAAAGCTTCTTTAACGCACTGAAGTTAACATAAAGCCAAGGCGGCATAACGGCAGTGCATGTAGAAGAATTCCGTAATCTTATATTTAGGTATAAAGTCGATTTTCTTGTATATGCGCATTTAGCAATCGATATCGAAATGCTTCAAATCATTAGTTTAACATAATTAAGTTAATTAACCTTCTTGAACGTATTGAAGTTGATATAAAGCCATGGCGGCATAACGGCAGTGCATTTAGAAGAAGTCCGTAGTCTTATATTTTGGTATAAAGTCGGCTTTCTTGTATATACACATTTAGCAATCGATAACGAAATGCTTCCAATCATTAGTTTAACATATTTAAGTTAATTAACCTTCTTTTTCTTACTTAAGTTTACATAAAGTCATAACGGTATAACGGCAGTACATTTGGATGAATTCCGTAATCTTATATTAAGGTAAAAAGTCGATTTTGTTGTTTATACACATTTAGCAATCGATATCGAAATGCTTCATCTCATAAGTTTAACATATTTAAGTTAATAAACCTTCTTTAACGATCTGAAGTTGGCATATAGCCATGGCGGCATAACGGCAGTGCATGTAGAAGAATTCTGTAATCTCATATTTAGGTATAAAGTCGATTTTCTTGTATATACACTAGGGTGGCCCTTGTTTTCCAAAGTATTCCGATTCTCGATCGCACCCCCTAGAAATATGAGAATAGCCAAAAAACTAGTATATACAAAGTTTTAGATCAATCAAGTATATACAAAGTTTTAGATGCGCAAGGAGCTTGAAATCCTCAAAAATTACGAATTTTTACATTTTCTTAAATTTAGTCTACCCTACTTCATTTGTTATGTGCGAAAGGTAATTTAACTTGTAATAATAAAAAATATAATATTATTTCTTATGATCTAATTAAAGATGATTTATTATGTGAATCAAATTGTTTTTTATAATCAGTTACAACTTGAAATAAATATTGTTTTTCTTGTTCGTCATTTGTTAGTATTCTATTATATTCTTCCATAAGTTTTACTCCACGTTCTGCTGTGTCGTTAACCACTTTTATATTTATAACAATATCCTTAGCTTTTTGATAGGTTTCTGTATCCCTCCAATAAAGTGGGTCTACCTGCAGAAATTCAGGTGAAATCCCAAACCGTCCAAAAAAATCAATTGTATTTGCTGTTACAAAATCATGTAGTTTTTTTCTTATAAATTCATTGATTTCACTGGATCTTGTCGCAGTTGTCGATGTTTTTAATTTTTTCCACAATATTTTGTTTCATGGCATAAGAAACGTCATCGTCGAATAATGTCAATGCAATACATTCTTCAGACAGGTACCAGAGGTGTTTACAAAATTTTTTTATTGCAATTTCAGAGATTTTTTTATTAACATTTCTATACTCGTGAATTTCTTTAATAAAAGATAAGTCTTGAAGAGGTGCTTTAGACGGATTGGTGCAGTTAAACCAAAGCTTAACGTAGAATCTTATAATAAATGCGCATATACTTGCTAACGAATTCTCTTCATATTCCGTTAGTTTGAACTGTTCACGAAATAAATAGATCTTTAAGTAATATAATGCCTTAGACATCCACCGCGCATGATGAGTGGGACCTGGTACACGAAATTTTATGCCGTTATTTGCTCCTAGACATAAAGACGTCAATTCCAATAATTCCCTATAGTCATCTTACGAAAATTTAAAATAGTGTCTATGTTATCATTCAAACGTAATTTTAATTCATTGTTTTGTAGCAAGTCTTTAAAATTGTTTTTATCAATATTTTCCCAATTCTCTTGAAACCGGCGAAACAATTGGACGTCTTTACTTGTATTTACGGGAAAATAACACTCGAAAACCCCTCTCAGCATTATTTCATATATATGATGCCGACAAGGTAGATACAAAAGCTTTCGCTCAAGTTTTTTTTCTAACAACGCTGCAGCTCCTTTTATTACGCCCGTGTTAGTCGATGTCGTATCAAAACAACAGGCCACAATATGATCCTTCAAGTCCCATTCAAACATCAGTCCGTACAGCGTATCAGCTATTTCTGAGCCCGTTGCAGCATATAGTTTTGGAGCCCCAATTAAGTGTTCGCCATTCCTGTCAGTAACAACAACTGGAAGTCGTTCCACCTTTTCTCGACCTGTTATTTCCGGAAGGAGTTTTCCATCCCAATGCAAAGTGCCACAGTGTATCTATTTAAAAAAATGTACCATTCAAAATTTGTTCATTCAAGTGCAATATATGTAGATGTAATGTATATTTTTTTAAATAAAAAATTTCAAGGGATATACATATGTATGTAAGAAAATTTGTTTGAGAGTTTTATTACCCGAATACCGCGATTCAATGATCTAATCCGTACACGACTTACCATGAGGTTTTCTTTGTTGTTTTCTGATTTTTTTAACCGATTTAAATGCCTTTGGCCCTGCAATGATGTACGGTTTATTATAAGTTCATTTGTATTATGTCCTAGTACTTCAGCAACGGCAGTGACAATATGCATTGCTGAACGATCACTAATTTTGCATTTATCTAGGGCAGATACGACTCTTTCAGTGAAGACGTCCTTCGTTCCTCGATTTTTGATGGAAGTGGAGCATGATGGATGAGAATCTTCTTCCATCTCACTTTCCAAACTTGTATGCACATCATCACTGTCTGAAAACAATTCCCCTGCTACAAATACATAAATGTCACCCCATTCAAATTGCAGTTTCATTCAAATACATACCTTCTGTGTTAATTGCCTCAATTTTGTTCTCCATATTTTCTACCACTCGTATCTTTCTTCTCATTTGTTCTTCTGAAATCGCTGCCTTTCTTTTCTCTTTCTGGGTAGTTTTGGTATCAACAACGCCAAAACATCCCGGTCGCCCCTTTTTTCGTTGATTTATCAAAAACTTTTTGTCGGTGTCAATTTTAATTAATTGTAATGCATTAGCATGAGCAATATCAAATAAATCATCTAGCATTTCACTAAATTGCTTTACTTTTTGATTTTGCTTTTCACTAGACCGATTTTTACTTTTTCCAATAGCTTGCCATTCTCTATGCATATTTTCCAACTTGTCAATGCAGTGTTTTTCATCTCTAATTGGAATTCTTGCTTTTTCCCAAAATACGAAAACTTCTTTTATAGTCAATCTAGCACTCTTACGAATTGATAATTTCACTATGTTATGATTATGAAAAAAACTGATAACACTTGTTTATTTGATGGTATTTTTGCACCAAGAATTTGAGAGCTTGACGTTCCAATTAAGTAAATTTTCGACAGAAAATTATATTCACTCATTTTTATAATATTTTTCAAATTAAATTGTCTACACGCCACGATTTCTCTGTACTCACTTTTGCGACTACGTTAGCACACTAGCTTTTAGCAATACAGAATATAAATTTTAATGACATTAGAACCGTTATAACGGTATATCACGAGCATGCGACGCTTGAGAGTGCACGTGCAACACATTTAATTTACTTTCATATTTGTATTTCTGTAACTCTATCGTCAATCGACCGATTTTTAAGATTGTGGTAATTTTAGAAAGGTAATAAAATGCAGATTTTATTACGGTATGGAAAACCAGTAACGGATAGTGTGGCTTTGAAATATGGAAGTCGGAGACATAAAAATGGCAAAAATTCTTAATTTTTCAGGATTTCAAGCTCCTTGCGCAACCTCTAAACCTTTTTTGATTGACCCAAAACTTTGTATATACCAGTTTTTGGGCTATTCGCATATTTCTATGGGGTGCGATCGAGAATCCAGAAACTTTTTTTTCCTCCATACAACTAAGGGCCACCCTAATATACACATTAAGCTATCGATATCGAAATGCTTCAAATCATTAGATTAACATATTAAGATTATAAACGCTTTTTAGCTTACTGAAGTCTACATAAAGCCTTAACGGTATAACGCCAGTGCATTTAGAAGAATTCCGTAAAGTTATAATTTTATTTTTAGGTATAAAGTCGATTTTCTTTTATTTACACATTTAGCAATCGATATCGAAATGCTTCAAACCATTAGTTTAACATATTTAAAATAATTAACCTTCTTTAACGAACTGAAGTTGGCATAAAGCCATGGCGGCATAACGCTAGTGCATGTAGAAGAATTCCGTTATCTTATATTTAGGTATAAATTCGATTTTCTTGTATATACACATTTAGCAAGCGATATCGAAATGCTTCAAATCATTAGTTTAACATATTTAAGTTAATTAACCTTCTTTATCCTACTGAAGTTTACATAAAGCCATAACGGTATAACGGCAGTGCATTTGGAAGAATTCCGTAATCTAATATTTAGGTATAAAGTCGATTTTGTTGTATATACACATTTAGCAATCGATATCGAGATGCTTCGACTCATAAGCTTAACATATTTAAGTTAATAAACCTTCTTTAACGAACTGAATTTTGCATATAGCCACGGCGGTATTACGGCAGTGCATTTAGAAGAATTCCGTAATCTTCTATTTAGGTATAAAGTCGATTTTCTTGTATTTACATATTAAGCAATCGATATTGACATGCTTCAAATCATTAGTTTAACATATTTAAGTTAATTAATACTCTCTATCTTACTGAAGTTTACATAAAGCCATAACGGTATAACGGCAGTGCATGTAGAAGTATTCCGTAATGTTATA
The DNA here is from genome assembly GCA_027475135.1 of Bactrocera correcta. Classification (NCBI taxonomy): domain Eukaryota; kingdom Metazoa; phylum Arthropoda; class Insecta; order Diptera; family Tephritidae; genus Bactrocera; species Bactrocera correcta. The sequence goes on along the minus strand of JAPZAG010000271.1, from coordinate 57,273 downwards.
TTTAGGTATAAAGTCGATTTTCTTGTATATACACCTTTAGCAATCGATATCGAGATGCTTAAAATTCATTAGTTTAACATATTTAAGTTAATAAACCTTCTTTAAGGATCTGAAGTTGGCAAAATAGCCATGGCGGCATTACGGCAGTGCATGTAGAAGAATTCCGTAATCTTTTATTTAGGTTTTAAAAGTTTCGATTTTCTTTTATCTACACATTTAGCAATCGATATCGAAATGCTTCAAATCATTAGCTTAACATATTTAAGTTAATAAACCTTCTTTAACGATCTGAAGTTGGCATATAGCCACGGCGGCATAACGGCAGTGCATGTAGAAGAATTCCGTTATCTTATATTTAGGTATAAAGTTGATTTTCTTTTATTTACCATTTAGCAATCGATATCGAAATGCTTCAACTCATTAGTTTAACATATTTAAGTTAATAAACCTTCTTTAACGAACTGAAGTTGGCATAAAGCCACGGCGGCATAACGGCAGTGCATGAAAGAAGAATTCCGTTATCTTATATTTAGGTATAAAGTGATTTTCTTGTATATACACATTTAGCAAGCGATATCGAAATGCTTCAAATCATTAGATTAACGTATTTAAGTTAATTAACCTTCTTTAACGAACTGAAGTTGGCATAAAGCCATTGCGGCATAACGGCAGTGCATGTAGAAGAATTCCGTTATCTTATATTTAGGTATAAAGTCGATTTTCTTGTATATACACATTTAGCAAGCGATATCGAAATGCTTCAAATCATTAGTTTAACATATTTAAGTTAATTAACCTTCTTTAGCGAACTGAAGTTGGAATAAAGCCATGGCGGCATAACGGCAGTGCATGTAGAAGAATTCCGTTATCTTATATTTAGGTGTAAAGTTGATTTTCTTTTATTTACACATTTAGCAATCGATATCGAAATGCTTCAACTCATTAGTTTAACATATTTAAGTTAATAAACCTTCTTTAACGAACTGAAGTTGGCATAAAGCCACGGCGGCATAACGGCAGTGCATGTAGAAGAATTCCGTTATCTTATATTTAGGTATAAAGTCGATTTTCTTGTATATATACATTTCGCAATCGATATCGAAATGCTTCAAATCATTAGTTTAACATATTTAAGTTAATTAACCTTCTTTAACGTAATGAAGGTAATATAAAGCCTTAACGGCATAACGGCAGTGCATTTGGAAGAGTTCCGTAATCTTATATTTAGGTATTAAGTCGATTTTGTTGTATATACGCATTTAGCAATCGACATCGAAATGCTTCAAATCATGAGTTTAACATATTTAAGATAATTAACCGTCTTTATCTTACTGAAGTCTACAAAAGCCTTAACGGCATAACGGAAGTGCATTTAGAAGAATTCCGTAATCCTCTATTTAGGTATAAAATCGATTTTTTTGTATATACTCATTTAGCAATCCATATCGAAATGCTTCGAATCATTAGTTTAACATATTTAAGTTAATTAGCCCTCTTTATCTTACTGAAGTCTACAAAAGCCTTAACGGCATAACGGCAATGCATTTCGAAGAATTCCGTAATCTTATATTTAGGTATAAAGTCGATTGTCTTGTATATACACATTTAGCAACCGATATGGAAATGCTTCAAATCATTAGTTTAACTTATTTAAGTAAATTAATCCTCTTATTCTTACTGAAGTCTACAAAAGCCTTAACGGCATAACGGCAGTGCATTTAGAAGAACTACGTAGTCTTATATTTAGGTATGAATTCGATTTTCTTCTATATACTCATTTAGCAGTCGATATCGAAATGCTTCAAATCATTAGTATAACATATTTAAGTTAATAAACCTTCTTTAACGTATTGAAGGTGATACAAAGCCATGGCGGCATAACGACAGTACATTTGGAAGAATTCCCTAATCTTATATTTAGGTATAAAGTCGATTTTCTTGTACATACACACATATAGCAATCGATATCGAAATGCTTCAAATCATTAGTTTAACATATTTAAGTAAATTAATCCTCTTTTTCTTACTGAAGTCTACAAAAGCCTTAACGGCATAACGGCAGTGCATTTGGGAGAGTTCCGTAATCTTATATTTAGGTATTAAGTCGATTTTGTTGTATATACGTATTTAGCAATCGACATCGAAATGCTTCATATCATTCGTTTTACATATTTAAGATAATTAACCCTCTTTATCTTACTGAAGTCAACAAAAGCCTTAACGGCATAACGGCAGTGCATTTAGAAGAATTCCGTAATCTTATATTTAGGTATAAAGTCGATTTTCTTGTATATACTCATTTAGCAATCGATATCGAAATGCTTCAAATCGTTAGCTTAACATATTTAAGTTAACTAACCTTCTTTAACGTAATGAAGGTGATATATAGCCATGGCAGCATAACGACAGTGCATTTAGAAGAATTCCGTAATCTTATATTTAGGTATATAGTCGATTTTCTTGTATTTACACATTTAGCAATCGATATCGAAAATCTTCAAATCATTAGTTTAACATATTTAGGTTAATTAACCTTCTTTATCATACCGAAGTTTACATAAAGCCATAACGGCATAACGGCAGTATATTTGGGTGAATTCCGTAATCTTTTACTTAGGTATAAAATCGATTTTCTTGTACATACACATTTAACAATCGATATCGAAATACTTCAAATCATTAGTTTAGCATATTTAAGTAAATTAACCTTCTTCAGCGAACTGAAATTTATATAAAGCCATAACGGGGTAACGGGAGTGTATTTCGATGAATTCCGTAATCTTGTATTTAGATATAAAGTCGACTTTCTTGTATATACTCATTTAGCAATCGACATCGAAATGCTTCAAATCATTAGTTTAACATATTTAAATTAATTAACCTTCTTTAACGTAATGAAGGTAATATAAAGACATGGCGGCATAACAGCAGTGCATTTAGAAAAATTCCGTAATCTTATATTTAGGCATAAAGTCGATTTTCTTGTATATACACATATAGCAATCGATAAAGAAATGCTTCAAATCATTAGTTTATCATATTTAAGTTAATTAACCTTATTTATCTTACTGAAGTTTACATAAAGCCATAACGGTATAACGACAGTGCATTTGGAAGAATTCCGTAATCTTATATTTAGGTATAAAGTCGATTTTCTTGTATATATATATTTCGCAATCCATATCGAGATGCTTCAACTCATTAGTTTAATATATTTAAGTTAATAAACCTTATATAAATTCGATTTTCTTTTATATACACATATAGCTATCGATATCGAAATGCTTCAAATAACTGGTTTAACATATTTAAGTTAATAAACCTTCTTTAACGAACTGAACATAAATCCATAACGGCATAACGGCAGTGCATCTAGAATAATTCCGTTATCTTATATTAATGTATAAAGTCGATTTTCTTGCATATACACATTTAGCAATCGATATCGAAATGCCTCAAATCATTAGTTTAACATATTTAAGTTAACTAACCTTCTTTATCTTACTGAAGTTTACATAAAGCCATAACGGTATAACGGCAGGGCATTTGGATGAATTCCGTAATCTTATATTTAGGCATAAAGTCGATTTTCTTGTATATACGCATTTAGCAATCGATATCGAAATGCTTCAAATCATTTGTTTAACATATTAGGTTAATAAACATTTTTTAGCTTACTGAAGTCTACATAAAGCCTTAACGGTATAACGGCAGTGCACTTAGAAGAATTCCGTAATGTTATAATTTTATATTTAGGTATAAAGTCGATTTTCTTGTATTTACACATTTAGCAATCGATATCGAAATGCTCCAAACCATTAGTTTAACATATTTAAAGTAATTTACCTTTTTTAACGTATTGTAGGTGATATAAAGCCATGGCGGCATAAAGACAGTACATGTGGACGAATTCCGTAATCTTATATTTAGGTATAAAGTCGATTTTCTTGTATATACAAATTTTTCTATCGATATCAAAATGCTTCAAATAACTGGTTTAGCATATTAAAGTAATTAACTTTCTTTATCTTACTGAAGTTTACATAAAGCTATAACGACATAACGGCAGTATATGTTGCAGAATTCCGTAATCTTATATTTAGGTATAAAGTCGATTTTATTGTACATACACATTTAGCAATCGATATCGAAATGCTTCATCTCATAAGTTTAACATATTTAAGTTAATAAACCTTCTTTAACGTACTGAAATTTAAATAAAGCCATAACGGCATAACGGCAGTGTATTTCGAAGAATTCCGTAATCTTATATTTAGATATAAAGCCGAATTCGTTGTATATACGCATTTAGCAATCGATATCGAAATTCTTCAAATCATTAGTTTAACATATTTAAAATAATTAACCTTCCTTAACGTAATGAAGGTGATATAAAGCCATGGCGGCCTAACGACAGTGCATTTAGAAGAATTCAGTAATCTTATATTTAGGTATAAATTCGATTTTGTTGTATAAACGCATTTAGCAATCGATATCGAAATGCTTCAAATAACTGGTTTAGCATATTTAGGTTAATTAACCTTCTTTATCTTACTGAAGTTTACATAAAGCCATAACGGCATAACGGCAGTATATTTGGGTGAATTCCGTAAGCTTTTAGTTAGGTATAAAATCGATTTTCGTGTACATACACATTAAGCAATCGATATCGAAATGCTTCAAATCATTAGTTTAATATATTTAAGTTAATAAAGCTTCTTTAACGCACTGAATTTAGCATAAAGTTATTGCGGCATAAAGGCAGTGTATGTAGAAGAATTCCGAAATCTTATATTTAGGTATAAAGTCAATTTTCTTATATAAATACATATAGCAATCGATATCGAAAAGCTTCAAATCATTGGTTTAAAATATTTAAGTTCATAAACCTTCTTTAACGAACTGAAGTTGGCATAAAGCAATGGCGGCATAACAGCAGTGCATTAAGAAGAATTCCGTAATCTTATATTTAGGTATAAAGTCGATTTTGTTGTACATTTAGCAATCGATATCGAAATGCTTCAAATAACTGGTTTAACATATTTAAGTTAGTTAACCTTCTTTAACGTAATGAAGGTGATATAAAGCCATAATGGCATAAAGGGAGTGTATTTCGATGAATTCCGTACTCTTATATTTAGGTATAAAGTCGACTTTCTTGTATATACTCATTTAGCAATCTATATCGAAATGCTTCAAATCATTAGTTTAATATATTTAAGTTAATAAAGCTTCTTTAACACACTGAAGTTATCACAAAGCCACGGCGGCATAACGGCAGTGTATGTAGAAGAATTCCGTAATCTTATATTTAGGTATAAAGTCGATTTTCTTGAATATGTACATATAGCAATCGATATCAAAATGCTTCAAATCATTAGTTTAAAATATTTAAGTTCATAAACCTTCTTTAACGAACTGAAGTTGGCATAAAGCAATGGCGGCATAACAGCAGTGCATTTTGAAGAATTCCGTAATCTTATATTTAGGCATAAAGTCGATTTTCTTGTATATGCACATTTAGCAATCGATAACGAAATGCCTCAAATCATTAGTTTATCATATTTAAGTTAATAAACGCTTTTTAGCTTACTAAAGTTTACATAAAGCCTTAACGGTATAACGCCAGTGCATTTAGAAGGATTCCGTAAAGTTATAATTTTATTTTTAGGTATAAAGTCGACTTTGTTGTACATACACATTTAGCAATCGATATCGAAATGCTTCAAATCATTAGTTTAACATATTTAAGTTAATTAATCTTCTTTAACGTAATGAAGGTGATATAAAGCCATGGCTGCATAACGACAGTGCATGTAGAAGAATTTCGTAATCTTATATTTAGGTATAGAGTCGATTTTCTTATATTTACACATTTAGCAATCGATATCGAAAATCTTCAAATCATTATTTTAACATATTTAAGTTAATTAACCTTCTTTAACGAAATGAAGGTGATATAAACCAGGGTGGCATAACGACAGTGCATTAAGAAGAATTCCCTAATCTTATATTAGGTATAAATTCGATTTTCTTTTATATACACATTTAGTAAGCGATATCGAAATGCTTCAAATCATTAGTTCAACATATTTAAGTTAATTAAGCTTCTTTAACGTATTGAAGTTGATATAAAGCCATGGCGGCATAACGACAGTATATTTGGAAGAATTCCGTAGTCTTATATTTAGGTATAAAGTCGATTTGCTTGTATATACAAATTTAGCAATCGATATCGAAATGCTTCAAATCATTAGTTTAACATATTTAAGTTAATTAATCCTTTTTATCTTACTGAAGTCTACAAAAGCCATAACGGCAGTATATTTGGGTGAATTCCGTAATCTTTTATTTAGGTATAAAATCGATTTTCTTGTGTATACACATTTAGCAATCGATATCGAGATGCTTCAGCTCGTAAGTTTAACATACTTAAGTTAATAAACCTTCTTTAACGATCTGAAGTGGGCACATAGCCATGGCGGCATAGCGGCAGTGCATGTAGAAGAATTCCATAATCTTATATTTAGGTATAAAGTCGATTTTCTTGTATATACACATTTAGCAATCGATATCGAAATGCTTCGAATCATTAGTTAAACATACTAAGTTAATAAACATTTTTTTGATTACTGAAGTCTACATAAAGCCTTAACGGTATAACGGCAGTGCATTTAGAAGAATTCCGTAATGTTATAATTTTATATTTAGGTATCAAGTCGATATTCTTGTATTTATACATTTAGCAGTCGATATCGAAATGCTTCAAACCATAAGTTTAACATATTTAAAATAATTAACCTTCTTTAACGTATTGAAGTTGATACAAAGCCATGGCGGCTTAACGACAGTACATTTGGAAGAATTCCCTAAACTTATATTTAGGTATAAAGTCGATTTTCTTGTATTTACACATTTAGCAATCGATATCGAAATGCTCCAAACCATTAGTTTAACATATTTAAAGTAATTTACCTTTTTTATTGTATTGTAGGTGATATAAAGCCATGGCGGCATAAAGACAGTACATGTGGAAGAATTCCGTAATCTTATATTTAGGTATAAAGTCGATTTTCTTGTATATACACATTTTTCAATCGATATCAAAATGCTTCAAATAACTGGTTTAGCATATTAAAGTAATTAACTTTCTTTATCTTACTGAAGTTTACATAAAGCTATAACGACATAACGGCAGTATATGTTGCAGAATTCCGTAATTTTATATTTAGGTATAAAGTTGATTTTATTGTACATACACATTTAGCAATCGATATCGAAATGCTTCATCTCATAAGTTTAACATATTTAAGTTAATAAACCCTCTTTAACGTACTGAAATTTAAATAAAGCCATAACGGCATAACGGCAGTGTATTTCGAAGAATTCCGTAATCTTATATTTAGATATAAAGCCGAATTCGTTGTATATACGCATTTAGCAATCGATATCGAAATTCTTCAAATCATTAGTTTAACATATTTAAAATAATTAACCTTCCTTAACGTAATGAAGGTGATATAAAGCCATGGCGGCCTAACGACAGTGCATTTAGAAGAATTCAGTAATCTTATATTTAGGTATAAATTCGATTTTGTTGTATAAACGCATTTAGCAATCGATATCGAAATGCTTCAAATAACTGGTTTAGCATATTTAGGTTAATTAACCTTCTTTATCTTACTGAAGTTTACATAAAGCCATAACGGCATAACGGCAGTATATTTGGGTGAATTCCGTAAGCTTTTAGTTAGGTATAAAAACGATTTTCGTGTACATATACATTTAGCAATCGATATCGAAATGCTCAAATCATTAGTTTAACATATTTGAGTAAATTAACCTTCTTTAACGTACTGAAATTTATATAAAGCCATAACAGCATAACGGCAGTGCATTTAGAAGAATTACGTTATCTTATATTTAGGTATAAAGTCGATTTCCTTGTATATACGCATTTAGCAATCGTTATCGACTTGCTTCAAATCATTAGTTTAACATATTTAAGTTAATAAACCTTCTTTAACGTACTGAAATTTATATAAAGCCATAAGGGCATAACGGCAGTATATTTGTGTGAATTCCGTAATCTTTTACTTAGGTATAAAATCGGTTTTCTTGTACATACACATTAAGCAATCGATATCGAAATGCTTCAAATCATTAGTTTAATATATTTAAGTTAATAAAGCTTCTTTAACGCACTGTAGTTAGCATAAAGTTATTGCGGCATAAAGGCAGTGTATGTAGAAGAATTCCGAAATCTTATATTTAGGTATAAAGTCAATTTTCTTGTATATATACATATAGCAATCGATATCGAAAAGCTTCAAATCATTGGTTTAAAATATTTAAGTTCATAAACCTTCTTTAACGAACTGAAGTTGGCATAAAGCAATGGCGGCATAACAGCAGTGCATTAAGAAGAATTCCGTAATCTTATATTTAGGTATAAAGTCGATTTTGTTGTACATTTAGCAATCGATATCGAAATGCTTCAAATAACTGGTTTAACATATTTAAGTTAGTTAACCTTCTTTAACGTAATGAAGGTGATATAAAGCCATAATGGCATAAAGGGAGTGTATTTCGATGAATTCCGTACTCTTATATTTAGGTATAAAGTCGACTTTCTTGTATATACTCATTTAGCAATCTATATCGAAATGCTTCAAATCATTAGTTTAATATATTTAAGTTAATAAAGCTTCTTTAACACACTGAAGTTATCACAAAGCCACGGCGGCATAACGGCAGTGTGTGTAGAAGAATTCCGTAATCTTATATTTAGGTATAAAGTCGATTTTCTTGAATATGTACATATAGCAATCGATATCAAAATGCTTCAAATCATTAGTTTAAAATATTTAAGTTCATAAACCTTCTTTAACGAACTGAAGTTGGCATAAAGCAATGGCGGCATAACAGCAGTGCATTTAGAAGAATTCCGTAATCTTATATTTAGGTATAAAGTCGATTTTGTTGTACATTTAGCAATCGATATCGAAATGCTTCAAATAACTGGTTTAACATATTTAAGTTAGTTAACCTTCTTTAACGTAATGAAGGTGATATAAAGCCATAATGGCATAAAGGGAGTGTATTTCGATGAATTCCGTACTCTTATATTTAGGTATAAAGTCGACTTTCTTGTATATACTCATTTAGCAATCTATATCGAAATGCTTCAAATCATTAGTTTAATATATTTAAGTTAATAAAGCTTCTTTAACACACTGAAGTTATCACAAAGCCACGGCGGCATAACGGCAGTGTGTGTAGAAGAATTCCGTAATCTTATATTTAGGCATAAAGTCGATTTTCTTGTATATGCACATTTAGCAATCGATAACGAAATGCTTCAAATCATTAGTTTATCATATTTAAGTTAAAAAATGCTTTTTAGCTTACTGAAGTTTACATAAAGCCTTAACGGTATAACGCCAGTGCATTTAGAAGGATTCCGTAAAGTTATAATTTTATTTTTAGGTATAAAGTCGATTTTCTTTTATTTACACATTTAGCAATCGATATCGAAATGCTTCAAACCATTAGTTTAACATATTTAAAATAATTAACCTTCTTTATCGTATTGAAGGTGATAAAGCCATGGCGGCATAACGGCGGTACATGTGGAAGAATTCCGTAATCTTATATTTAGGTATAAAGTCGATTTTGTTGTACATACACATTTAGCAATCGATATCGAAATGCTTCAAATCATTAGTTTAACATATTTAAGTTAATTAATCTTCTTTAACGTAATGAAGGTGATATAAAGCCATGGCTGCATAACGACAGTGCATGTAGAAGAATTTCGTAATCTTATATTTAGGTATATAGTCGATTTTCTTATATTTACACATTTAGCAATCGATATCGAAAATCTTCAAATCATTATTTTAACATATTTAAGTTAATTAACCTTCTTTAACGAAATGAAGGTGATATAAGCCAGGGTGGCATAACGACAGTGCATTAAGAAGAATTCCCTAATCTTATATTAGGTATAAATTCGATTTTCTTTTATATACACATTTAGTAAGCGATATCGAAATGCTTCAAATCATTAGTTCAACATATTTAAGTTAATTAAGCTTCTTTATCGTATTGAAGTTGATATAAAGCCATGGCGGCTTAACGACAGTACATTTGGAAGAATTCCCTAAACTTATATTTAGGTATAAAGTCGATTTTCTTGTATATACTCATTTAGCAATCGATATCGAAATGCTTCAAATCATTAGTTTAACATATTTAAGTTAATAAACCTTCTTTAACGCACTGAAGTCTATATAAAGCCTTAACGGTATAACTGCACTGCATTTAGAAGAACTCCGTTATCTTATATTTAGGTATAAATTCGACTCTCTTGTATATACTCATTTAGCAAGCGATATCAAAATGCTTCAAATCATTACTTTAACATATTTAAGTTAATTAACCTTCTTTAACGTATTGAAGTTGATATAAAGCCATAACGACAGTACATTTGGAAGAATTCCGTAATCTTATGTTTAGGTATAAATTCGATTTTCTTGTAAATACACATTTAGCAAGCGATATCGAAATGCTTCAACTCGTTAGTTTAACATATTTAAGTTAATTAACCTTCTTTAACGTATTGAAGTTGATATAAAGCCATAACGGCAGTGCATTTGGAAGAATTTCGTCATCTTATATTTAGGTATAAAGTCGTTTTCTTGTATATACACATTTTGCAATCGATATCGTAATGCTTCAAATAACTGGTTTAGCATATTTAAGTTAATTAACCTTCTTTATCTTACTGAAGTTGGCATAAAGCAATGGCGGCATAACGGCAGTGCATTTGGAAGAATTCCGAAACTCTTATATTTAGGTATAAAGTCGATTTTGTTGAACATACACATTTAGCAATCGATATCGAAATGCTTCAAATCATTAGTTTAATAAACGAGGGCTGTCTGATAAATAACCGACGTAACCATCATGCACGCGACTTTTTCACAATGTTTTTTTATTTTTCTACATAGTCTCCTTGTAACTCCACACACTTCTCCCAGCGATGCTCCCATCTCTGCAACCCTTCCAAATAGTACTTCGCGTCTTTGTCTGCAAAATACGAGTTCACGAAAGAGATTGCCTCCTCATTTGACGAAAATCTCTGGCCGCCGAGCGCAGTTTTAATTTGAGGAAACAAAAAAAGTCGCTTGGTTCTAGATCCGGTGAATAAGGTGGATGGTCAAGCAGTTCGAACCGCAATTCGTGGACTTTCGTCATGGCGACTGTTAAAGGTGTGAGATGGTGCGTTGTCTTGGTGGAACAAGACTTTTTTTTTTTTGCAAAAGGGGCCGATTTTTCGAAATTTCTTCCTTTAGCTTGTCCAATAATGATGCGTAGTATGCTCCTGTTATATTTTTTTCCTTTTTGAAGATAGCCAATAAATATAATTCCATGGCTGTCCCAAAAAACACTCGCCATCACTTTCCCAGCCGAATACACAGCTTTGGGTTTTTTTTTGGGGCCGGTTCCCCCTTTTCAATCCACTGCTTAGATTGGTTTTTTGTTTCGAGCGTATAATGATGAATCCAAGTTTCGTCTACAGTTATCAATCGGCGCCAAAACTTGGTCGTATTGCCTCTAAACTGAGCCAACAGTGCGCTGGAAATGTTCATGCGCGCACGTTTGTGGTCTAGCGTAAGCAACCGCGGCACCCAACGCGCGGACAGCTTTCTCATGCCCAAATCTTGGTTTAATATGTGACAAACACGTTCTTTTGACATCTTCATAATCTCAGCTATTTCCTTAACTTTAATCCGGCGGTCGTCTAATACCAATTGATGAACTTTAGCGATGTTATCGTTAGTGGTTACAGCTTTTGGACGCCCAGGACGTTCATCATCTTCCAAGCTCCTGCGACCACGTTTAAATTCATCTGCCAAAAATTTTATGGTGATAAACGATGGTGCAGAGTTACCGTACATAGAGTCCAACTCATCTTTTATTTGTGAAAGCGTATTGCCATTCAAAAATAAAAATTTAATTACAGCTCGATATTCAATCTTTTCCATTTTGGGGAAATCACCGAAATAGACTCACAAAAACGACTGTCAACAGATAATTGCGCAAGATAAATTTCCGAAATTTTGGCGAGTAGAAATTATGATATGCACACTTTGAAATATAAGCTTTTATTTCAGAGGTACCGCTAGCTTTACGTTGAGGTCGGTTATTTATCAGACAGCCCTCGTATTTAAGTTAATTAACGCTCTTTATCTTACTGAAGTCTACAAAAGCCTTAGCGGCATAACAGCAGTGCACTTAGAAGAACTACGTAATCTTACATTTAGCTATGAATTCGATTTTCTTGTATATACACATTAAGCAATCGATATCGAAATGCTTCAAATCATTAGTGTAACATATTTAAGTTAATAAACCTTCTTTAACGTATTGAAGTTGATACAAAGCCATGGCGGCTTAACGACAGTACATTTGGAAGAATTCCCTAATCTTATATTTAGGAATAAAGTCGACTTTCTTGTATATACACATTTAGCAATCGATATCGAAATGCTTCAAATCATTAGTTTAACATATTTAAGTTAATTAATCCTTTTTATCTTACTGATGTCTACAAAAGCCATAACGGCAGTATATTTGGGTGAATTCCGTAATCTTTTATTTAGGTATAAAATCGATTTTCTTGTGTATACACATTTAGCAATCGATATCGAGATGCTTCAGCTCGTAAGTTTAACATACTTAAGTTAATAAACCTTCTTTAACGATCTGAAGTGGGCACATAGCCATGGCGGCATAACGGCAGTGCATGTAGAAGAATTCCATAATCTTATATTTAGGTATAAAGTCGATTTTCTTGTATATACACATTTAGCAATCGATATCGAAATGCTTCGAATCATTAGTTAAACATACTAAGTTAATAAACATTTTTTGATTACTGAAGTCTACATAAAGCTTTAACGGTATAACGGCAGTGCATTTAGAAGAATTCCGTAATGTTATAATTTTATATTTAGGTATCAAGTCGATATTCTTGTATTTACACATTTAGCAGTCGATATCGAAATGCTTCAAACCATAAGTTTAACATATTTAAAATAATTAACCTTCTTTAACGTATTGAAGTTGATACAAAGCCATGGCGGCTTAACGACAGTACATTTGGAAGAATTCCCTAATCTTATATTTAGGTATAAAGTCGATTTTCTTGTATATACTCATTTAGCAATCGATATCGAAATGCTCAAATCATTAGTTTAACATATTTGAGTAAATTAACCTTCTTTAACGTACTGAAATTTATATAAAGCCATAACAGCATAACGGCAGTGCATTTAGAAGAATTACGTTATCTTATATTTAGGTATAAAGTCGATTTCCTTGTATATACGCATTTAGCAATCGTTATCGACTTGCTTCAAATCATTAGTTTAAAATATTTAAGTTAATAAACCTTCTTTAACGTACTGAAATTTATATAAAGCCATAAGGGCATAACGGCAGTATATTTGTGTGAATTCCGTAATCTTTTACTTAGGTATAAAATCGGTTTTCTTGTACATACACATTAAGCAATCGATATCGAAATGCTTCAAATCATTAGTTTAATATATTTAAGTTAATAAAGCTTCTTTAACGCACTGTAGTTAGCATAAAGTTATTGCGGCATAAAGGCAGTGTATGTAGAAGAATTCCGAAATCTTATATTTAGGTATAAAGTCAATTTTCTTGTATATATACATATAGCAATCGATATCGAAAAGCTTCAAATCATTGGTTTAAAATATTTAAGTTCATAAACCTTCTTTAACGAACTGAAGTTGGCATAAAGCAATGGCGGCATAACAGCAGTGCATTAAGAAGAATTCCGTAATCTTATATTTAGGTATAAAGTCGATTTTGTTGTACATTTAGCAATCGATATCGAAATGCTTCAAATAACTGGTTTAACATATTTAAGTTAGTTAACCTTCTTTAACGTAATGAAGGTGATATAAAGCCATAATGGCATAAAGGGAGTGTATTTCGATGAATTCCGTACTCTTATATTTAGGTATAAAGTCGACTTTCTTGTATATACTCATTTAGCAATCTATATCGAAATGCTTCAAATCATTAGTTTAATATATTTAAGTTAATAAAGCTTCTTTAACACACTGAAGTTATCACAAAGCCACGGCGGCATAACGGCAGTGTGTGTAGAAGAATTCCGTAATCTTATATTTAGGTATAAAGTCGATTTTCTTGAATATGTACATATAGCAATCGATATCAAAATGCTTCAAATCATTAGTTTAAAATATTTAAGTTCATAAACCTTCTTTAACGAACTGAAGTTGGCATAAAGCAATGGCGGCATAACAGCAGTGCATTTAGAAGAATTCCGTAATCTTATATTTAGGCATAAAGTCGATTTTCTTGTATATGCACATTTAGCAATCGATAACGAAATGCTTCAAATCATTAGTTTATCATATTTAAGTTAAAAAAGCTTTTTAGCTTACTGAAGTTTACATAAAGCCTTAACGGTATAACGCCAGTGCATTTAGAAGGATTCCGTAAAGTTATAATTTTATTTTTAGGTATAAAGTCGATTTTCTTTTATTTACACATTTAGCAATCGATATCGAAATGCTTCAAACCATTAGTTTAACATATTTAAAATAATTAACCTTCTTTATCGTATTGAAGGTGATATAAAGCCATGGCGGCATAACGGCGGTACATGTGGAAGAATTCCGTAATCTTATATTTAGGTATAAAGTCGATTTTGTTGTACATACACATTTAGCAATCGATATCGAAATGCTTAAAATCTTTAGTTTAACATATTTAAGTTAATTAATCTTCTTTAACGTAATGAAGGTGATATAAAGCCATGGCTGCATAACGACAGTGCATGTAGAAGAATTTCGTAATCTTATATTTAGGTATATAGTCGATTTTCTTATATTTACACATTTAGCAATCGATATCGAAAATCTTCAAATCATTATTTTAACATATTTAAGTTAATTAACCTTCTTTAACGAAATGAAGGTGATATAAGCCAGGGTGGCATAACGACAGTGCATTAAGAAGAATTCCCTAATCTTATATTAGGTATAAATTCGATTTTCTTTTATATACACATTTAGTAAGCGATATCGAAATGCTTCAAATCATTAGTTCAACATATTTAAGTTAATTAAGCTTCTTTATCGTATTGAAGTTGATATAAAGCCATGGCGGCTTAACGACAGTACATTTGGAAGAATTCCCTAAACTTATATTTAGGTATAAAGTCGATTTTCTTGTATATACTCATTTAGCAATCGATATCGAAATGCTTCAAATCATTAGTTTAACATATTTAAGTTAATAAACCTTCTTTAACGCACTGAAGTCTATATAAAGCCTTAACGGTATAACTGCACTGCATTTAGAAGAACTCCGTTATCTTATATTTAGGTATAAATTCGACTCTCTTGTATATACTCATTTAGCAAGCGATATCAAAATGCTTCAAATCATTACTTTAACATATTTAAGTTAATTAACCTTCTTTAACGTATTGAAGTTGATATAAAGCCATAACGACAGTACATTTGGAAGAATTCCGTAATCTTATGTTTAGGTATAAATTCGATTTTCTTGTAAATACACATTTAGCAAGCGATATCGAAATCCCTTCAACTCGTTAGTTTAACATATTTAAGTTAATTAACCTTCTTTAACGTATTGAAGTTGATATAAAGCCATAACGGCAGTGCATTTGGAAGAATTCCGTCATCTTATATTTAGGTATAAAGTCGTTTTCTTGTATATACACATTTTGCAATCGATATCGTAATGCTTCAAATAACTGGTTTAGCATATTTAAGTTAATTAACCTTCTTTATCTTACTGAAGTTGGCATAAAGCAATGGCGGCATAACGGCAGTGCATTTGGAAGAATTCCGTAATCTTATATTTAGGTATAAAGTCGATTTTGTTGTACATACACATTTAGCAATCGATATCGAAATGCTTCAAATCATTAGTTTAATAAACGAGGGCTGTCTGATAAATAACCGACGTAACCATCATGCACGCGACTTTTTCACAATGTTTTTTTATTTATTAGTCTCCTTGTAACTCCACACACTTCTCCCAGCGATGCTCCCATCTCTGCAACCCTTCCAAATAGTACTTCGCGTCTTTGTCTGCAAAATACGAGTTCACGAAAGAGATTGCCTCCTCATTTGACGAAAATCTCTGGCCGCCGAGCGCAGTTTTAATTTGAGGAAACAAAAAAAGTCGCTTGGTTCTAGATCCGGTGAATAAGGTGGATGGTCAAGCAGTTCGAACCGCAATTCGTGGACTTTCGTCATGGCGACTGTTGAGGTGTGAGATGGTGCGTTGTCTTGGTGGAACAAGACTTTCTTTTTTTGCAAAAGTGGCCGATTTTTCGAAATTTCTTCCTTTAGCTTGTCCAATAATGATGCGTAGTATGCTCCTGTTATAGTTTTTCCTTTTTGAAGATAGCCAATAAATATAATTCCATGGCTGTCCCAAAAAACACTCGCCATCACTTTCCCAGCCGAATACACAGCTTTAGGTTTTTTTGGGGCCGGTTCCCCTTTTCAATCCACTGCTTAGATTGGATTTTTGTTTCGAGCGTATAATGATGAATCCAAGTTTCGTCTACAGTTATCAATCGGCGCCAAAACTTGGTCGTATTGCCTCTAAACTGAGCCAACAGTGCGCTGGAAATGTTCATGCGCGCACGTTTGTGGTCTAGCGTAAGCAACCGCGGCACCCAACGCGCGGACAGCTTTCTCATGCCCAAATCTTGGTTTAATATGTGACAAACACGTTCTTTTGACATCTTCATAATCTCAGCTATTTCCTTAACTTTAATCCGGCGGTCGTCTAATACCAATTGATGAACTTTAGCGATGTTATCGTTAGTGGTTACAGCTTTTGGACGCCCAGGACGTTCATCATCTTCCAAGCTCCTGCGACCACGTTTAAATTCATCTCCCAAAAAATTTTATGGTGATAAACGATGGTGCAGAGTTACCGTACATAGAGTCCAACTCATCTTTTATTTGTGAAAGCGTATTGCCATTCAAAAATAAAAATTTAATTACAGCTCGATATTCAATCTTTTCCATTTTGGGGAAATCACCGAAATAGACTCACAAAAACGACTGTCAACAGATAATTGCGCAAGATAAATTTCCGAAATTTTGGCGAGTAGAAATTATGATAGCACACTTTGAAATATAAGCTTTTATTTCAGAGGTACCGCTAGCTTTACGTTGAGGTCGGTTATTTATCAGACAGCCCTCGTATTTAAGTTAATTAACGCTCTTTATCTTACTGAAGTCTACAAAAGCCTTAGCGGCATAACAGCAGTGCTTTTAGAAAAACTACGTAATCTTACATTTAGCTATGAATTCGATTTTCTTGTATATACACATTAAGCAATCGATATCGAAATGCTTCAAATCATTAGTGTAACATATTGTTACAAAAAGTAGTATTAAGTTGTATTTGTATTGCTATATGCACCCCTTATTATGAACAATAGCTGTAGGTATATGGAATAGCATTGTCTTGTTGTAGACATCTGGCGCCGCGGCTGTCTGCTTGCGTCTGGCGCCGTATAGCATTATGTTCTGGTAATTTCCAGACGCGATATTTTTGAAGGACACGTCGGCATCAGCGAGAAGTACGTGGCTATATAAGCCGTGGCAGCGCGAACGTAATCGATCAGTGCTAGGAGTAAGCTGCTATAGTGGAGACGATTTGTGAAATAAAGAGTAGTTGAATTAAATTAAACAGTTGTAGTTTTATTTGTCAATCCAGAGATACGAACCTAACAAAGTGAACTAGCAAGCAGTAAAATCGTAACAATTGGTGTCAGAAGTGGGATTGTCAAATAATCCAAATTCAAGATGGTTAAATTCGGAGAATTGAGAATTCAGCAATTAAAAAAGGAACTGGAGGAGCGTAATTTGCCGATAAGCGGGCAAAAGGCGGATCTGCAGGCACGATTACGTGAAGCAATGGAAGCGGATGGAATTAATGTGGACGAGTTCGAATTTGTTGGGCCAGAAACTTCTACAAAGGTAGAAGAGAAAGTAGAAGAACAACGAACATCATCAAGTGTAGACATGAACACGTTGTTAGTGGCTTTAAGCAAATGGCAGAAAATGCAGTGCAAACAGAAAATCGTCTGGCACAGCAAATAGCTGAAAATGCAGTGCAAACAGAAAATCGTCTGGCACAGCAAATAGCTGAAAATGCAGTGCAAACAGAAAATCGTCTGGCACAGCAAATGACGCAAATAGCTGAAAATACATCGCAGTTAAAGTCTTGCCTTACACAACAAATGACTGAAAATAATACGCAGTTAGAAAATCGTTTGGTACAACAGATTACAGAAAATACTTTACAAGTACAAAAACAAGTGCAAGAGAAATTTTCAAAATTTGAAGACGAATTAAGCACGTTAAAAAATGACGAAGAAAATTTAAAATCAGAATTTCTTCAATTGAGTAATCGTGTGCGAGAACTGCAACTACATGGCCCTGCACCATCAACAAATAATCAAAGATTGAAGGCACCCACATTCGATGGAAGTATTCCATTTCAAATTTTCAAACTTCAGTTTGAAAAGACAGCAATGGCCAATAATTGGAATGCAGCGGACAAGGTGGCGTCCTTGTTTGTATCATTGAAAGGACCTGCGGCAGAAATCCTTCAGACTATTCCAGACTGTGAACGGGACAACTATGAGGCATTGATGAGTGCGATAGAAAGACGATATGGTAGTGAGCACCGGAAACAAATATACCAGATCGAACTGCAAAATAGGGGTCAGAAAATAAACGAGTCATTGCAAGAGTTCGCAACTGAAATAGAACGACTGGCTCATTTGGCAAATGCAGATGCACCTGTGGATTACATTGAGAGGGAAAAAATTCAATGTTTCATAAATGGAATTCGTGATGTGGACACCAAACGCGCTACATATGCATTGCCAAAAAGAACGTTTGCTGAAACGGTTTCGCACGCCCTCACACAGGAAACAGCTTCCCTGCTAAGTAAACCAGCACACAAGGTACAAAGGGTTGAAATGGAACAACCGGCGCTGATGGAAGAAATATTGAAGACTCTGAAGACAATTGCTGCACCGCGAGTAAATACAACAGGCAGATGTTTCAACTGTGGAAAAGGGGGTCACTTTCCCCGAAATTGCAATATAGAAGTAAACCCATCAAAACGGAAACAACCAACAGATAACGAGGACGAAGCATCCACATCTCACAAGTCGTTAAACGAAACGGAACATCGAAAGGGGATTCACCACAAAAATGCGGATGCATTATCACGTCGCCCTTGTCCACTGGAATGTAAACATTGCTCCAAATCAGAGGGAAAAGAAGGTATAATCGACGTCGATTACTGAATATAGAACCTGAAGATGATTGGACTCCTCATCGCATCAGAATCAATCAGTTGGAGGACCCTGATCTTGAAAAGCTGGTAATGGCCAAAGAAAATGGGGTACGACCACCAAAAGGAAAAAATAAGTAACGAGAGTCCAACGGCAAAAGCATATTGGGGCCCCAAAGGGAAAAGCATAAACCTCGTTAATGGATACCTTCATCGTACCTGGGAAAGCGAAGATGGCAAACAGTCTCGTCTGCTGATCATAGTACCGAAGTCCATGATCCCGAAAGTATTGAAAGAATATCACAATGGACCTAGTGGAGGGCACCTTGGGGTTACAAAAACTATTGAGAAGATTAAACAACGGTTCTACTGGATCGGTTGTCGAGATTCCATAGCAGAATGGATAAGTAATTGCGTAGAGTGCATGGCAGCTAAAGGTCCCAAAGCCAAGAGTCGCGGTAGGCTACAACAGTACAACGTGGGATCACCATTTGAACGAGTCGCAATGGATATTGCAGGTCCGTTCCCAACCAGTACGGCCGGAAACAAATATCTACTGGTTGTCATGGACTATTTCAGTAAATGGCCAGAAGTATATGCCTTACCAAAACCCAAAAAGCGAAGACAATAGCCGAAGCGTTTGTAGAAAATTGGATAACAAGGTTTGGAGTGCCCGTCGAATTACACTCAGATCAAGGCAGGAATTTCGATCTTCCATTTTCCAAGAAGTCTGTACATTATTGGGCATCCACAAGACACGGACAACAGCGTTACATCCACAATCAGATGGAATGGTGGAGAGATTCAACCGAACGCTCGAAGAACATCTGCGGAAAATCGTTGATAAAGATCAACGGAATTGGGACAAGTGCATCCAGATGTTCCTGCTGGCGTATCGTTCAGCGAAGCACGAGACAACTGGTTACACGCCAGCAAAGATTATTTTCGGATCTGATCTGCGACCCCTGCTGATCTTAAGTTTGGAACGAATCCTACAGCTGCAAGAAATGATGGAGATTATTGTGCGGCCTTAAAGGAAGAAATGAATGAATTGCATCTAATGGTAAGACAGCACACGCATCTGATGAGCAATAAGATGAAGGACCGGTTCGATCAAGCGGCAAATTCAAAAGGTTTTTAAGAAAGGGGTTTTGGAAATTTCCCCTTGGGTCCCTTTTGGTTTTGGTTTCCCAAAAAAAAAAACCCAAACCCCCTTTTTTGGGGGGAAAGGGGGAAAGGCTTTGTCCCCAAATTTTTGCAAAAACCCAGCCTGGGAAGGAAACCCCCTTTTTTTGGTGAATTTGGGGCCCCGGGCTTTGCTTTTGGTTCCCTAAAAAAATGGGGGAAAAACCGATTTTAAAAAGAAAAGTGGCATTTTGGGGGAAGAGGCTTTTCCCCCCCTTTGGCAAGGGAATTTGTGCCTAAAGGGGAGTTAAAAAGGGTTTAGTGGAGGGGAGTTGTTAAAAAAGTAGTTAATTAAAAAGTTGTATTTTTTATTGCCCCCCAAGATCCCTTAATGAACAAAGCGTAGGGATATGGAATAATTTTTTTTTGTAGAATTGGCGCCGCGGCTTCGCTTCTTGGACCTAACTTATTTTGGAATTTAAGCGATTTCTGAAACACTGGGATCACGAAAGTATCTATTAACCTAGGGAAATAATCATCAGTGCTAAAAGCGTAAGGAGAATTGTGAAAAAAAGATTTAATTAAATTAAAATTGATTTTTTTGTCAATAGAATCGAATAACAAATGCTCAAACGTAAAAAATTTAAAAATATTTTAAATTAATAAACCTTCTTTAACGATTGAAGGAAAAAAGCCATGGGGGCTTTAAAGCAGTCATTTGGGAAAAATTCCTAATCTTTATTTAGGAAAAAAGTCGATTTCTTGTATATACACATTTAGCAATCGATATCGAAATGCTTCAAAACATTAGTTTAACATATTTTAAATTATTTAACCTTTTTTTTACTGAGTCTACAAAAGCCATAACGGCAGTTAAATTTGGGGAATTCCGTAATTTTTATTTAGGTATAAAAAAGATTTTCTTGTTTACACATTTAGCAATCGATATCGAATGCTTCACCTAAGTTTAACATATTAATTTAAAAAACCTTCTTTAACGATTGAAGTGGGACAAGCCATGGCGGCTAACGGCAGTCATTGAAGAAATTTCCTAATCTTATATTTAGGTATAAAGTCGATTTTCTTGTATATACCATTTAGCAATCGATATCGAAATGCTTCAATCATTAGTTAAAAATATAAGTTAATAAACTTTTTTTAACTGAAGTCTAATAAAGCCTTAACGGTATAACGCATGCATTTAGAAGAATTTCCGGTTTAAATTTTTTATTTAGGTATAATCGATTTCTTGTATTTACCATTTAGCAGCGATATCAAATGCTTCAAACCCTAATTTAACATATTTAAAATAATTAACCTTCTTTAACGTATTGAAGTTGATACAAAGCCATGGCGGCTTAACGACAGTACATTTGGAAGAATTCCCTAATCTTATATTTAGGTATAAAGTCGATTTTCTTGTATATACTCATTTAGCAATCGATATCGAAATGCTTCAAATCATTAGTTTAACATATTTAAGTTAATAAACCTTCTTTAACGCACTGAAGTCTATATAAAGCCTTAACGGTATAACTGCACTGCATTTAGAAGAACTCCGTTATCTTATATTTAGGTATAAATTCGACTCTCTTGTATATACTCATTTAGCAAGCGATATCAAAATGCTTCAAATCATTACTTTAACATATTTAAGTTAATTAACCTTCTTTAACGTATTGAAGTTGATATAAAGCCATAACGACAGTACATTTGGAAGAATTCCGTAATCTTATGTTTAGGTATAAATTCGATTTTCTTGTAAATACACATTTAGCAAGCGATATCGAAATGCTTCAACTCGTTAGTTTAACATATTTAAGTTAATTAACCTTCTTTAACGTATTGAAGTTGATATAAAGCCATAACGGCAGTGCATTTGGAAGAATTCCGTAATCTTATATTTAGGTATAAAGTCGTTTTCTTGTATATACACATTTTGCAATCGATATCGTAATGCTTCAAATAACTGGTTTAGCATATTTAAGTTAATTAACCTTCTTTATCTTACTGAAGTTGGCATAAAGCAATGGCGGCATAACGGCAGTGCATTTGGAAGAATTCCGTAATCTTATATTTAGGTATAAAGTCGATTTTGTTGTACATACACATTTAGCAATCGACATCGAAATGCTTCAAATCATTAGTTTAATAAACGAGGGCTGTCTGATAAATAACCGACGTAACCATCATGCACGCGACTTTTTCACAATGTTTTTTTATTTTTCTACATAGTCTCCTTGTAACTCCACACACTTCTCCCAGCGATGCTCCCATCTCTGCAACCCTTCCAAATAGTACTTCGCGTCTTTGTCTGCAAAATACGAGTTCACGAAAGAGATTGCCTCCTCATTTGACGAAAATCTCTGGCCGCCGAGCGCAGTTTTAATTTGAGGAAACAAAAAAAGTCGCTTGGTTCTAGATCCGGTGAATAAGGTGGATGGTCAAGCAGTTCGAACCGCAATTCGTGGACTTTCGTCATGGCGACTGTTGAGGTGTGAGATGGTGCGTTGTCTTGGTGGAACAAGACTTTCTTTTTTTGCAAAAGTGGCCGATTTTTCGAAATTTCTTCCTTTAGCTTGTCCAATAATGATGCGTAGTATGCTCCTGTTATAGTTTTTCCTTTTTGAAGATAGCCAATAAATATAATTCCATGGCTGTCCCAAAAAACACTCGCCATCACTTTCCCAGCCGAATACACAGCTTTAGGTTTTTTTGGGGCCGGTTCCCCCTTTTCAATCCACTGCTTAGATTGGATTTTTGTTTCGAGCGTATAATGATGAATCCAAGTTTCGTCTACAGTTATCAATCGGCGCCAAAACTTGGTCGTATTGCCTCTAAACTGAGCCAACAGTGCGCTGGAAATGTTCATGCGCGCACGTTTGTGGTCTAGCGTAAGCAACCGCGGCACCCAACGCGCGGACAGCTTTCTCATGCCCAAATCTTGGTTTAATATGTGACAAACACGTTCTTTTGACATCTTCATAATCTCAGCTATTTCCTTAACTTTAATCCGGCGGTCGTCTAATACCAATTGATGAACTTTAGCGATGTTATCGTTAGTGGTTACAGCTTTTGGACGCCCAGGACGTTCATCATCTTCCAAGCTCCTGCGACCACGTTTAAATTCATCTGCCCAAAATTTTATGGTGATAAACGATGGTGCAGAGTTACCGTACATAGAGTCCAACTCATCTTTTATTTGTGAAAGCGTATTGCCATTCAAAAATAAAAATTTAATTACAGCTCGATATTCACTATTTTCCATTTTGGGGAAATCACCGAAATAGACTCACAAAAACGACTGTCAACAGATAATTGCGCAAGATAAATTTCCGAAATTTTGGCGAGTAGAAATTATGATATGCGCACTTTGAAGTAGAAACTTTTATTTCAGAGGTACCGCTAGCTTTACGTTGAGGTCGGTTATTTATCAGACAGCCCTCGTATTTAAGTTAATTAACGCTCTTTATCTTACTGAAGTCTACAAAAGCCTTAGCGGCATAACGGCAGTGCATTTAGAAGAACTACGTAATCTTACATTTAGCTATGAATTCGATTTTCTTGTATATACACATTTAGCAATCGATATCGAAATGCTTCAAATCATTAGTTTAACATATTTAAGTTAATAAACCTTCTTTAACGTATTGAAGTTGATACAAAGCCATGGCGGCATAACGACAGTACATTTGGAAGAATTCCGTAATCTTATATTTAGGTAGAAAGTCGATTTTCTTGTATATACACATTTGGCAATCGATATCGAAATGCTTCAAATCATAAGCTAACATATTTAAGTTAATTAACCTTCTTTATCTTACTGAAGTTTACATAAAGCCATAACGGCATAACGGCAGTATATATTTGGGTGAATTCCGTAATTTTTTACTTAGGTATAAAATCGATTTTCTTGTACATACACATTTAGCAATCGATATCGAAATGCCTCAAATCATTAGTTTAGCATACTTAAGTAAATTAAACTTCTTTAACGTACTAAAATTTATATAAAGCCTTAACGGTATAACTGCAGTGCATTTAGAAGAATTCCGTATCTTATACTTAGGTATAAAGTCGATTTTTTTGTATATACTCAATTAGCAATCCATATCGAAATGCTTCAAATCATTAGTTTAACATATTTAAGAAAATTAACCCTCTTTATCTTACTGAAGTCTACAAAAGCCTTAACGGCATAACGACAGTGCATTACGAAGAATTCCGTAATCTTATAGTTAGGTATAAAGTCGATTTTTTTGTATATAGGCATTTAGTAATCGAAATCGAAATGCTTCAAATAATTGGTTTAGCATATTTAGGTTAATTGACCTTCTTTATCTTACCGAAGTTTACATAACGCCATAACGGCATAACGGCAGTATATTTGGGTGAATTCCGTAATCTTTTATTTAGGCATGAAATCGATTTTCTTGTATATACACATTAAGCAATCGATATCGAAATGCTTCAAATCATTAGTTTAGCATATTTAAGTAAATTAACCTTCCTTAACGTACTGAAATTTACATAAAGCCTTAACGGTATAACTGCAGTGTAATTAGGAGAATTTCGTTATCTTCTATTTAGGGATAAAGTCGATTTTCTTGTATATCCACTTTTAGCAATCTATAACGAAATGCTTAAAGTCATTAGTTTAACATATTTAACTTAATTATCCTTCTTATCTTACTGAAGTTTACATAAAGCCATAACGGTATAACGGCAGTGCATTTGGAAGAATTCCGTAATCTTATATTTAGGTATAAAGTCGATTTTCTTGTATATATTCATTTAGCAATCGATATCGAAATGCTTTAAATCATTAGTTTAGCATATTTAAGTAAATTAACCTTCTTTAACGTACTGAAATTTACATAAAGCCTTAACGCTATAACGGCAGTGCATTTAGAAGAATTCCGTAATTTTATATTTAGGTATAAAGTCGATTTTCTTGTATATATACTTTTAGCAATCTATAACGAAATGCTTCACGTCATTAGTTTAACATATTTAAGTTAATTATGCTTCTTTATCTTACTGAAGTTTACATAAAGCCATAACGGTATAACGGCAGTGCATTTGAAAGAACTCCGTAATCTTATATTTAGGTATAAAGTCGATTTGCTTGTATATACTCATTTAGCAATCGATATCGAAATGCTTTAAATCTATAGTTTA
This sequence comes from Bactrocera correcta, assembly GCA_027475135.1. Lineage (NCBI taxonomy): Eukaryota > Metazoa > Arthropoda > Insecta > Diptera > Tephritidae > Bactrocera > Bactrocera correcta. Next base: position 31,530 of record JAPZAG010000271.1, on the reverse strand, counting down.
ACATACTTAAGTTAATAAAGCTTCTTTAGAAGAACTCCGTTATGTTATACTAAGGTATAAAGTCGATTCTCTTGTATATACACATTTAGCAATCGATACCGAAATGCTTCAAATCATTAGTTTAACATATTTAAGTTAGTTGACCTTCTTTAACGTATTGAAGTTGACATAAAGCCATGGCGGCATAACGGCAGTGCATTTAGAATATTTCTGTTATCTTATATTTAGGTATAAAGTCGATTTTGTTGTATATATACATATAGCAATCGATATCGAAATGCTTCAAACCAATAGTTTAAAATATTTAAGTTAATTTACCTTCTTTAACGCATTGAAGTTGTTGTAAAGCCATGGCGGCATAACGGCAGTGCATTTAGAAGAATTCCGTTATCTTATATTTAGGTATAAAGTCGATTTTGTTGTATAGACACATTTAGCAATCGATATCGAAATGCTTCAAATTATTAGTTTAACATATTTGAGTTAATTAACGCTCTTTATCTTACTGAAGTCTACAAAAGCCTTAACGGCATAACGGCAGTGCATTTGGAAGAGTTCTGTAATCTTATATTTAGGTATTAAGTCGATTTTGTTGTATATACGCATTAAGCAATCCAAATCGAAATGCTTCAAATCATTATTTTAACATATTTAAGATAATTAACCCTCTTTATCTTACTGAAGTCTACAAAAACTTTAACGGTAGTGCATTTGGAAGAGTTCCGTAACCTCATATTTAGGTATTAAGTCGATTTTCTTGTATATACGCATTTAGCAGTCAACATCGAAATGCTTCCAATCAATAGTGTAACATATTTAAGTTAATAAAACTTCTTAAACGTATTAAAGGTGATACAAAGCTATGGCGGCATAACGACAGTACATTTGGAAGAATTCCGTAATCTTATATTTAGGTATAAAGTCGATTTTCTTGTATATACACATTTAGCAATCGATATCGAAATGCCGAAAATCATTAGTTTAACATATTTAAGTAAATTAATCCTCTTTATCTAACTGAAGTCTACAAAAGCCTTAACGGCATAACGGCAGTGCATATGGAAGAGTTCCGTAATCTTATATTTAGGTATTAAGTCGATTTTGTTGTATATACGCATTTAGCAATCAATATCGAAATGCTTCAAATCATTCGTTTAACATATTTAAGTTAATAAACCTTCTTTAACGATTTGAAGTTGGCATATAGCCATGGCGGCATAACGGCAGTGGATGTAGAAGAATTCCGTAATCTTATATTTAGGTATAAAGGCGATTTTCTTGTATATACACATTTAGCTATCGATATCGAAATGCTTCATATCATTAGTTTAACATATTAAGTTAATAAACGCTTTTTAGCTTACTGAAGTCTACAGACGGCTTAACGGCATAACGGCAAAGCATTTAGAAGAATTACGTAATCTTATATTTAAGTATAAAGTCGGTTTTCTTGTGTATACACATTTAGCTATCGATATCGAAATGCTTCAAATCATTAGTTTAACATTTTTAAGTTAATTAACCTTCTTTAACGTATTGAAGTTGATATAAAGCCAAGGCGGCATAACGACAGTACATTTGGAAGAATTCCGCAGTCTTATATTTAGGTATAAAGTCAATTTTCTTGTATATAAACATTTAGCAATCGATATCGAAATACTTCACATCATTCGTTTAACATATTTAAGTTAATAAACCTTCTTTAACGAACTGAAGTTGGCTTAAGGCCATGGCGGCATAACGGCAGTGCATTTAGAAGAATTCCGTAGTCTTGTAGTTAGGTATAAATTCGGTTTTCTTGTGTATACACATTTAGCTATCGATATCGAAATGCTTCAAATCATTAGTTTAACATATTAAGTTTATAAACGCTTTTTAGCTTACTGAAGTCTACATAAAGACTTAACAGTATAACGGCAGTGCATTTAGAGGAATTCCGTAATGTTATAATTTTATATTTAGATATAAAGTCGATTTTCTTGTATATACACATTTAGCAATATATCGAAATGCTTCAAAAAATTTGGGTTTTAAAGCATATTTAAGTTAATTAACCTTCTTTATCTTAATGAAGTTTACATAAAGCCATGCGGCATAACGGCAGTATTTATATGAATTCCTTTATCTTATATTTAGGTATAAAGTCGTTTTTTGTTGAAATACGCATTTAGCAATCGATATCGAAATGCTTCAAATCATTAGTTTAACATATTTAAGTTATAAACCTTCTTTACGTAATGAAGTGATATAAAGCCATGGGGCATTACGGCAGTGCATTTAGAAGAATTCCGTTATCTTATATTTAGGTATAAAGTCGATTTTCTTGTATATACACATTTAGCAATCGATATCGAAATGCTTCAAATCATTAGTTTAACATATTTAATTTAAAGTTAACCTTCTTTACCGTAATAAAGGGTTGATATAAAGCCATGGGGGCATAACGACAGTGCATTTAGAAGAATTCCGTAGTCTTATATTTAGGTATAAAGTCGATTTTCTGGTATGTATGCATTTAGCATCCGATATCGAAATGCTTCAAATAACTTGTTTAACATATTAAAGTTAATAAACCTTCTTTGACCAACTGAAGTTGGCTTAAGGCCATGCCGGCATAACGGCAGTGCATTTAGAAGAATTGCGTAATCTTATATTTAGGTATAAAATAGATTTTCTTGCATATACACATTTAGTTATCGATATCGAAATGCTTCAAATCATTAGTTTAACATATTTAAGTTAATTAACCTTCTTTAACGAAATTGAAGTTGATATAAAGCCATGGCGGCATAACGATAGTGCATTTAGAAGAATTCCGTAGCCCTTATATTTAGGTATAAAGTCGATTTTCTGGTATATATGCATTTAGCATCCGATATCGAAATGCTTCAAATAACTTGTTTAACATATTAAAGTTAATAAACCTTCTTTGACCAACTGAAGTTGGCTTAAGGCCATGCCGGCATAACGGCAGTGCATTTAGAAGAATTGCGTAATCTTATATTTAGGTATAAAATAGATTTTCTTGCATATACACATTTAGTTATCGATATCGAAATGCTTCAAATCATTAGTTTAACATATTAAAGTTAATTAACCTTCTTTAACGTAATGAAGTTGATATAAAGCCATGGCGACATAACGGCAGTATATTTATATGAATTTCGTTATCTTATATTTAAGTATAAAGTCGATTTTGTTGTACATACACATTTAGCAATCGATATCGAAATGCTTCAAATCATTAGTTTAACATATTGAAGTTAATAAACCTTCTTTAACTTACTGAAGGGTTGGCATAAAGCTATGGCGGCATAACGACAGTGCATTTAGAAGAATTCCGTAATCTTATATTTAGGTATAAAGTCGATTTTTTGTATATACGCATTTAGCAATCGATATCGAAATGCTTCAAATCATTATTTTAACATATTTAAGTTAATTAACCTTCTTTACACTGAATTTACATAACCAAAAGGTTTAAGGAAGTTCATTTGGAAGAATTTCGTTATTTTATATTTAGTTATAAAGTCGAATTTCTTGTTAATACACATTTAGCATCGATATCGAAATGCTTCATATCATTGGTTTAACATATTAAGTTTATAAACGGTTTTTAGCTCACTAAAGTCTACATAAAGCCTTAACGGTATAACGGCAGTGCATTTAGAAGAATTCCGCAGTCTTATATTTAGGTATAAAGTCAATTTTCTTGTATATAACTTTTAGCAAATCGATAACGAAATGCTTCAAATCGTAGTTTAACATTTCTAACGTTAATTAACCTTCTTTACCGTCTGAAGGGATAAAAAGCCATGGCGGCATAACGGCAGTGCATTTTAGAAAAAGTTCCGTAATCTTATATTTAAAGGTATAAAGTCGTTTTTCTTGTATATACACATTTAGCATCGATATCGAAATGCTTAAATATCATTAGTTTAAGCATATTAAGTTAATAAACGCTTTTTACCCTTAACTGAAGTGATACAAACCGGCTAAGGCATAACGGCAAAGTATTTAGAAGAATTCTGTAATCTTATATTTAGGTATAAAGTCGATTTTCTTGTATATACACATTTAGCTATCGATATCGAAATGCTTCAAAATCATTAGTTTAACATATTTAAGTTAATTAACGCTTTTTAGCTTACTGAAGTTTACATAAAGCCATAACGGCATAACGGCAGTATATTTATATAATTCCTTATCTTAAAATATTTAGGTAAAATCGATTTTCTTTACATAAATTTACAATCGATATCGAAATCTTCAAATCACTGTTTAACATATTTTAATTAAACCTTCTTTAAACGTAATGAAGGTGATATAAGCCCCGCATAAACAGGCTTTAAAGAATTCCGTAATCATATTTAGGTATGAATCGATTTTTTTGTATATACACATTAGCAATCGATATCAAATGCTTCAAATATTAGTTTAACATATTTAAGAGTTAACCTTCTTTACCGAAATGAAGGTGATATAAAGCCTCAAACGCGTGCTTTAGAAGAATTCCGTAATTTTAATTTGGGTTATAAAGTCGATTTGGTAAAACGCATCTGCAATCGATATCGAAATGCTTCAAATCATTAGTTTAACATATTAAGTAATTAATCTTCTTTATCCTAGAATTAATAAAGAAAAGGTATAACGGAAGTATTCGATAAAACAATTGATTGCTAAATATGTATATACAGCAAAATCGATTTTATACCTAAATATAAGATTACGGAATTCTTCTAAATGCACTGCCGTTATCCGCTATGGCTTTATGTAAACTTCAGTAAGATAAAGAAGGTTAATTAACCTTAAATATGCTTAAACTAATGATTGGAAGCATTTCGTTATCGATTGCTAAATGTGTATATACAAGAAAATCGACTTTATACCTAAATATAAGATTACGGAATTCTTCAAACATGCACTGCCGTTATGTCGCCATGGCTTTATGCCAAATTCCGTTCGTTAAAGAAGGTTTATTAACTTTAATTTGTTAAACTAATGATTTGAAGCATTTCGATCTCGATTGCTGAATATGTGAATACAAGAAAATCGACTTTATACCTAAATATAAGATAACTGAATTCTTCTAAATGCACTGCCGTTATGCCGCCAAAAAATCGCTTTATACTAAACTTCAGATCGTTTAAAATAAGGTTTTTTTTTTAAAACTTCAGTAAAAAAGGGGTTAAAATTTAAATTGAAATTTTTAAAATGCATTTCGATATCGATTGCTAAATGTGAAATATACAAGAAAATCGACTTTATACCTAAATATAAGAGAACCGAATTCTTCTAAATACACTGCCGTTATGCCGCCATGGCTATATGCCAACTTCAGATCGTTAAAGAAGATTTATTAACATAAATATGTTAAACTAATGAGTTGAAGCATCTCGATATCGATCGCTAAATGTGTATATACAACAAAATCGACTTTATACGTAAATATAAGATTACGGAATTCTTCTAAATGCACTGTCGTTATGCCGCCATGGCTTTATATCACCTTCATTACGTTAAAGAAGGTTAATTAACTTTAATATGTTAAACTAATGATTTGAAGCATTTCGATATCGATTGCTAAATGCGTATATAAAATCAAAATCAACTTTCTACCTAAATATAAGATAACGGAGTTCATATAAATATACTGCCGTTATGCCGTTATGGCTTTATGTAAACTTCAGTAAGATAAAGAAGGTTAATTAACTTAAATATGCTAAACCAGTTATTTGAAGCATTTCGATATCGATTGCGAAATGTGTAAATACAAGAAAATCGACTTTATACCTAAATATAAGATTACATAATTCTTCTAAATGCTTTGCCGTTATGCCGTTAAGCCGTTTGTAGACTTCAGTAAGCTAAAAAGCGTTTATTAACATAATATGTTAAACTTATGATATTAAGCATTTCGATATCGATAGCTAAATGTGTATATACAAGAAAAACGACTATATACCTAAATATAAGATTACGGAATTCTTCCAAATGCACTGCCGTTATACCGTTATGGTTTTATGTTAACTTCAGATCGTTAAAGAAGGTTAATAAACTTATATATGTTAAACTGACGATTTGAAGTATTTCGTTATCGTTTGCTAAATGTTTATATACAAGAAAATTGACTTTATACCTAAATATAAGACTGCGGAATTCTTCCAAATGTATTGTCGTTATGCCGCCATTGCTTTATATCAACTTCAATACGTTAAAGAAGGTTAACTATCTTAAATATGTTAAACTAATGATTTATAGCATTTCGATATCGATTGCTAAATGCCCATATACAACAAAATCGACTTTATACCTAAATATAAGATTACGGAATGCTTCTAAATGCACTGTCGTTATGCCGCCATGGCTTTATAACACCTTCATTACGTTAAAGAAGTTTAACTAACATAAATATGTTAAACTAATGATTTGAAGATATTCGATATCGATTACTAAATGTGTAGATACAAGAAAATCGACTATATACCTAAATATAAGTTTACGGATCTCCTCTACCTGCACTGTCGTTATGCCGCCATGGCTTTATATCACCTTCATTACGTTAAAGAAGGTTAATTAACTTAAATATGTTAAACTAATGATTTGAAGCATTTCGATATCGATTGCTAAATGCGTATATACAACAAAATCGACTTTATACGTAAATATAAGATTACGGAATTCTTCTAAATGCACTGTCGTTATGCCGCCATGGCTTTATATCACCTTCATTACGTTAAAGAAGGTTAATTAACTTAAATATGTTAAACTAATGATTTGAAGCATTTCGATATCGATTGCTAAATGCGTATGTACAACAAAATCGACTTTATACCTAAATATAAGATAACGGAATTCATATAAATATACCGCCGTTATGCCGCTAAGGCTTTATGTAAACTTCATTAAGATAAAGAAGGTTAATTAACTTAAATATGCTAAACCAGTTATTTAAAGCATTTCGATATATATTGCTAAACGTGTAAATACAAGAAAATCGACTTTATACCTAAATGTAAAATTATAACATTACGGATATCTTCTAAATGCACTGCCGTTATACTGTTAAGGCTTTATGTAGACTTCAGTAAGCTAAAAAGCGTTTATTAACTTAATATGTTAAACTAACGATTTGAGGCATTTCGATATCGATAGCTTAATGTGTATATACAAGAAAATCGGCTTTATAACACCTTCATTACGTTAAAGAAGTTTAACTAACATAAATATGTTAAACTAATGATTTGAAGATATTCGATATCGATTACTAAATGTGTAGATACAAGAAAATCGACTATATACCTAAATATAAGTTTACGGATCTCCTCTACCTGCACTGTCGTTATGCCGCCATGGCTTTATATCACCTTCATTACGTTAAAGAAGGTTAATTAACTTAAATATGTTAAACTAATGATTTGAAGCATTTCGATATCGATTGCTAAATGCGTATGTACAACAAAATCGACTTTATACCTAAATATAAGATAACGGAATTCATATAAATATACCGCCGTTATGCCGCTAAGGCTTTATGTAAACTTCATTAAGATAAAGAAGGTTAATTAACTTAAATATGCTAAACCAGTTATTTAAAGCATTTCGATATATATTGCTAAATGTGTAAATACAAGAAAATCGACTTTATACCTAAATGTAAAATTATAACATTACGGATATCTTCTAAATGCACTGCCGTTATACTGTTAAGGCTTTATGTAGACTTCAGTAAGCTAAAAAGCGTTTATTAACTTAATATGTTAAACTAACGATTTGAGGCATTTCGATATCGATAGCTTAATGTGTATATACAAGAAAATCGACTTTATACATAAATATAAGACTACGGAATTCTTCCAAATATATTGTCGTTATGCCGCCATGGCTTTATGCCAACTTCCGTTCGTTAAAGAAGGTTTATTAACTTAAGTATGTTAAACTAATGATTTGAAGCATTTCGATCTCGATTGCTAAATATGTAAATACAAGAAAATCGACTTTATATCTAAATATAAGATAACTGAATTCTTCTAAATGCACTGCCGTTATGCCGTTGTGGCTTTATGTTAACTTCAGTGCGTTAAAGAAGGTTTATTAACATAAATATGTTAAACTAATAATTTGAAGCATTTCGGTATCGATTGCTAAATGTGTATATACAAGAAAAGCGGCTTTATACCTAAATATAAGATAACGGAATTCTTCTACATGCACTGCCGTTATGCCACCATAGCTTTATGCAAACTTCAGTTCGTTAAAGAAGGTTTATTAACTTAAATATGTTAAACTAATGAGTTGAAGCATCTCGATATCGATTGCTAAATATGTATATACAACAAAATCGGCTTTATACTTAAATATAAGAGAACGGAATTCTTCTAAATGCACTGCCGTTATACCGTTATGGCTTTATGTAAACTTCAGTAAGACAGGGGAGGTTAATTAACCTAAATATGTTAAACTAGTGATTTGAAGCATTTCGTTATCGATTGCTAAATGTGTATATACAAGAAAATCGACTTTATACCTAAATATAAGATTACGGAATTCTTCTAAATGCACTGCCGTTATGTCGCCATGGCTTTATGCCAACTTCCGTTCTTTAAAGGAGGTTTATTTACTTAAATATGTTAAACTAATGATTTGAAGCATTTCGATCTCGATTGCTGAATATGTAAATACAAGAAAATCGACTTTATACCTAAATATAAGATAACTGAATTCTTCTAAATGCACTGCCGTTATGCTAAATGTGTATGTACAACAAAATCGACTTTATACTTAAATATAAGATAACGAAATTCATATAAATATACTGCCGTTATGCCGTTATTGCTTTATGTAAACTTCAGTAAGATAAAGAAGGTTAATTAACTTAAATATGCTAAACCAGTTATTTGATGCATTTGGATATCGATTGCTAAATGTGTAAATACAAGAAAATCGACTTTATACCAAAATATAAGATAACGGAATTCTTCTACATGCATTGCCGTTATGCCGCCATTGCTTTATGCCAACTTCAGTTCGTTAAAGAAGGTTTATTAACTTCAATATGTTAAACTAATGAGTTGAAGCATCTCGATATCGATTGCTAAATATGTATATACAACAAAATCGGCTTTATACTTAAACATAAGAGAACGGAATTCTTCTAAATGCACTGCCGTTATGCCGCCATGGCTATATGCCAACTTCAGATCGTTAACGAAGATTTATTAACATAAATATGTTAAACTAATGAGTTGAAGCATCTCGATATCGATCGCTTAATGTGTATATACAAGGAAATCGACTTTTTACATAAATATAAGACTACGGAATTTTTCCAAATGTACTGTCGTTATGACGCCATGGCTTTATATCAACTTCAATACGTTAAAGAAGGTTAATTAACTTAAATATGTTAAACTAATGATTTGAAGCATTTCGATATCGATTGCTAAATGCGTATATACAACAAAATCGACTTTATGTTAAATTCAGATCGTTAAAGAAGGTTAATAAACTTATATATGTTAAACTGACGATTTGAAGTATTTCGTTATCGTTTGCTAAATGTTTATATACAAGAAAATTGACTTTATACCTAAATATAAGACTGCGGAATTCTTCCAAATGTATTGTCGTTATGCCGCCATTGCTTTATATCAACTTCAATACGTTAAAGAAGGTTAACTATCTTAAATATGTTAAACTAATTATTTATAGCATTTCGATATCGATTGCTAAATGCCCATATACAACAAAATCGACTTTATACCTAAATATAAGATTACGGAATGCTTCTAAATGCACTGTCGTTATGCCGCCATGGCTTTATAACACCTTCATTACGTTAAAGAAGTTTAACTAACATAAATATGTTAAACTAATGATTTGAAGATATTCGATATCGATTACTAAATGTGTAGATACAAGAAAATCGACTATATACCTAAATATAAGTTTACGGATCTCCTCTACCTGCACTGTCGTTATGCCGCCATGGCTTTATATCACCTTCATTACGTTAAAGAAGGTTAATTAACTTAAATATGTTAAACTAATGATTTGAAGCATTTCGATATCGATTGCTAAATGCGTATGTACAACAAAATCGACTTTATAACTAAATATAAGATAACGGAATTCATATAAATATACCGCCGTTATGCCGCTAAGGCTTTATGTAAACTTCATTAAGATAAAGAAGGTTAATTAACTTAAATATGCTAAACCAGTTATTTAAAGCATTTCGATATATATTGCTAAATGTGTAAATACAAGAAAATCGACTTTATACCTAAATGTAAAATTATAACATTACGGATATCTTCTAAATGCACTGCCGTTATACTGTTAAGGCTTTATGTAGACTTCAGTAAGCTAAAAAGCGTTTATTAACTTAATATGTTAAACTAACGATTTGAGGCATTTCGATATCGATAGCTTAATGTGTATATACAAGAAAATCGACTTTATACATAAATATAAGACTACGGAATTCTTCCAAATATATTGTCGTTATGCCGCCATGGCTTTATGCCAACTTCCGTTCGTTAAAGAAGGTTTATTAACTTAAGTATGTTAAACTAATGATTTGAAGCATTTCGATCTCGATTGCTAAATATGTAAATACAAGAAAATCGACTTTATATCTAAATATAAGATAACTGAATTCTTCTAAATGCACTGCCGTTATGCCGTTGTGGCTTTATGTTAACTTCAGTGCCTTAAAGAAGGTTTATTAACATAAATATGTTAAACTAATGATTTGAAGCATTTCGGTATCGATTGCTAAATTTGTATATACAAGAAAAGCGGCTTTATACCTAAATATAAGATAACGGAATTCTTCTACATGCACTGCCGTTATGCCACCATAGCTTTATGCAAACTTCAGTTCGTTAAAGAAGGTTTATTAACTTAAATATGTTAAACTAATGAGTTGAAGCATCTCGATATCGATTGCTAAATATGTATATACAGCAAAATCGACTTTATACCTAAATATAAGATTACGGAATTCTTCTAAATGCACTGCCGTTATACCGTTATGGCTTTATGTAAACTTCAGTAAGACAGAGGAGGTTAATTAACCTAAATATGTTAAACTAATGATTTGAAGCATTTCGTTATCGATTGCTAAATGTGTATATACAAGAAAATCGACTTTATACCTAAATATAAGATTACGGAATTCTTCTAAATGCACTGCCGTTATGTCGCCATGGCTTTATGCCAACTTCCGTTCTTTAAAGGAGGTTTATTTACTTAAATATGTTAAACTAATGATTTGAAGCATTTCGATCTCGATTGCTGAATATGTAAATACAAGAAAATCGACTTTATACCTAAATATAAGATAACTGAATTCTTCTAAATGCACTGCCGTTATGCTAAATGTGTATGTACAACAAAATCGACTTTATACTTAAATATAAGATAACGAAATTCATATAAATATACTGCCGTTATGCCGTTATTGCTTTATGTAAACTTCAGTAAGATAAAGAAGGTTAATTAACTTAAATATGCTAAACCAGTTATTTGATGCATTTGGATATCGATTGCTAAATGTGTAAATACAAGAAAATCGACTTTATACCAAAATATAAGATAACGGAATTCTTCTACATGCATTGCCGTTATGCCGCCATTGCTTTATGCCAACTTCAGTTCGTTAAAGAAGGTTTATTAACTTCAATATGTTAAACTAATGAGTTGAAGCATCTCGATATCGATTGCTAAATATGTATATACAACAAAATCGGCTTTATACTTAAACATAAGAGAACGGAATTCTTCTAAATGCACTGCCGTTATGCCGCCATGGCTATATGCCAACTTCAGATCGTTAACGAAGATTTATTAACATAAATATGTTAAACTAATGAGTTGAAGCATCTCGATATCGATCGCTCAATGTGTATATACAAGGAAATCGACTTTTTACATAAATATAAGACTACGGAATTTTTCCAAATGTACTGTCGTTATGACGCCATGGCTTTATATCAACTTCAATACGTTAAGGAAGGTTAATTAACTTAAATATGTTAAACTAATGATTTGAAGCATTTCGATATCGATTGCTAAATGCGTATATACAACAAAATCGACTTTATACGTAAATATAAGATTACGGAATTCTTCTAAATGCACTGTCGTTATGCCGCCATGGCTTTATATCACCTTCATTACGTTAAAGAAGGTTAATTAACTTTAATATGTTAAGCTAATGATTTGAAGCATTTCGATATCGATTGCTAAATGCGTATATACAACAAAATCGACTTTATACCTAAATATAAGATAACGGAATTCATATAAATATACTGCCGTTATGGCCTTATGTAAACTTCAGTAAGATAAAGAAGGTTAATTAACTTAAATATGCTAAACCAGTTATTTGAAGCATTTCGATATCGATTGCTAAATTTGTAAATACAAGAAAATCGACTTTATACCTAAATATAAGATTACATAATTCTTCTAAATGCTTTGCCGTTATGCCGTTAAGCCGTTTGTAGACTTCAGTAAGCTAAAAAGCGTTTATTAACTTAATATGTTAAACTTATGATATGAAGCATTTCGATATCGATAGCTAAATGTGTATATACAAGAAAAACGACTATATACCTAAATATAAGATTACGGAATTCTTCCAAATGCACTGCCGTTATACCGTTATGGTTTTATGTTAACTTCAGATCGTTAAAGAAGGTTAATTAACTTATATATGTTAAACTGACGATTTGAAGTATTTCGTTATCGATTGCTATATGTTAATATACAAGAAAATTGACTTTATACCTAAATATAAGACTGCGGAATTCTTCCAAATGTATTGTCGTTATGCCGCCATGGCTTTATATCAACTTCAATACGTTAAAGAAGGTTAACTATCTTAAATATGTTAAACTAATGATTTATAGCATTTCGATATCGATTGCTAAATGCGTATATACAACAAAATCGACTTTATACCTACATATAAGATTACGGAATGCTTCTAAATGCACTGTCGTTATGCCGTCATGGCTTTATTACACCTTCATTACGTTAAAGAAGTTTAACTAACATAAATATGTTAAACTAATGATTTGAAGATTTTCGATATCGATTACTAAATGTGTAAATATAAGAAAATCGACTTTATACCTAAATAAAAGTTTACGGATCTCTTCTACCTGCACTGTCGTTATGCCGCCATGGCTTTATATCACCTTCATTACGTTAAAGAAGGTTAATTAACTTAAATATGTTAAACTAATGATTTGAAGCATTTCGATATCGATTGCTAAATGCGTATGTACAACAAAATCGACTTTATAACTAAATATAAGATAACGGAATTCATATAAATATACTGCCGTTATGCCGCTAAGGCTTTATGTAAACTTCATTAAGATAAAGAAGGTTAGTTAACTTAAATATGCTAAACCAGTTATTTGAAGCATTTCGATATATATTGCTAAATGTGTAAATACAAGAAAATCGACTTTATACCTAAATATAAAATTATAACATTACGGATATCTTCTAAATGCACTGCCGTTATACTGTTAAGGCTTTATGTAGACTTCAGTAAGCTAAAAAGCGTTTATTAACTTAATATGTTAAACTAATGATATGAGGCATTTCGATATCGATAGCTTAATGTGTATATACAAGAAAATCGACTTTATACATAAATATAAGACTACGGAATTCTTCCAAATATATTGTCGTTATGCCGCCACGGCTTTATGCCAACTTCCGTTCGTTAAAGAAGGTTTATTAACTTAAATATGTTAAACTAATGATTTGAAGCATTTCGATCTCGATTGCTAAATATGTAAATACAAGAAAAACGACTTTATACCTAAATATAAGATAACTGAATTCTTCTAAATGCACTGCCGTTATGCCGTTATGGCTTTGTGTTAACTTCAGTGCGTTAAAGAAGGTTTATTAACATAAATATGTTAAACTAATGATTTGAAGCATTTCGATATCGATTGCTAAATGTGTATATACAAGAAAATCGGCTTTATACCTAAATATAAGATAACGGAATTCTTCTACATGCACTGCCGTTATGCCGCCATAGCTTTATGCCAACTTCAGTTCGTTAAAGAAGGTTTATTAACTTAAATATGTTAAACTAATGAGTTGAAGCATCTCGATATCGATTGCTAAATATGTATATACAGCAAAATCGACTTTATACCTAAATATAAGATTACGGAATTCTTCTAAATGCACGCCGTTTTACCGTTATGGCTTTATGTAAACTTCAGTAAGACAAAGAAGGTTAATTAACCTAAATATGTTAAACTAATGATTTGAAGCATTTCGTTATCGATTGCTAAATGTGTATATACAAGAAAATCGACTTTATACCTAAATATAAGATTACGGAATTCTTCTAAATGCACTGCCGTTATGTCGCCATGGCTTTATGCCAACTTCCGTTCGTTAAAGAAGGTTTATTAACTTAAATATGTTAAACTAATGATTTGAAGCATTTCGATCTCGATTGGTGAATATGTAAATACAAGAAAATCGACTTTATACCTAAATATAAGATTACGGAATTCTTCTAAATGCACTGCCGTTATGCCGTTATGGCTTTATGTTAACTTCAGTTCGTTGAAGAAGGTTTATTAGGTTAAATATGTTAAACTAATGATTTGAAGCATTTCGATACCGCTTGCTAAATGTGTATATACAAGAAAATCGAATTTATACCTAAACATAAGATTACGGAATTCTTCCAAATGTACTGTCGTTATGCCGCCATGGCTTTATATCAACTTCAATACGTTAAAGAAGGTTAATTAACTTAAATATGTTAAACTCATGATTTGAAGCATTTCGATATCGATTGCTAAATGCGTATATTTATACAACAAAATTGACTTTATACCTAAATATAAGATTACATAAATCTTCTAAATGCTTTGCCGTTATGCCGCCATTGCTTAATGCCAACTTCAGTCCGTTAAAGAAGGTTTGTGAACGGAATTCATATAAATATACTGCCGTTAAGCCGTTATGGCTTTATGTAAACTTCAGTAAGATAAAGAAGGTTAATTAACTTAAATATGCTAAACCAGTTATTTGAAGCATTTCGATATCGATTGCTAAATGTGTAAATACAAGAAAATCGACTTTATACCTAAATATAAGATTACATAAATCTTCTAAATGCTTTGCCGTTATGCCGTTAAGCCCTTTGTAGACTTCAGTAAGCTAAAAAGCGTTTATTAACTTAATATGTTAAACTTATGATATGAAGCATTTCGATATCGATAGCTAAATGTGTGTATACAAGAAAAACGATTTTATACCTAAATATAAGATTACAGAATTCTTCCAAATGCACTGCCGTTATACCGTTATGGTTTTATGTTAACTTCAGATCGTTAAAGAAGGTTAATAAATTTATATATGTTAAACTGACGATTTGAAGTATTTCGTTATCGATTGCTAAATGTTTATATACAAGAAAATTGACTTTATACCTAAATATAAGACTGCGGAATTCTTCTAAATGCACGTCGTTATGCCGCCATGGCTTTATATCAACTTCAATACGTTAAAGAAGGTTAACTATCTTAAATATGTTAAACTAATGATTTATAGCATTTCGATATCGATTGCTAAATACGCATATACAACAAAATCGACTTTATACCTAAATATAAGATTACGGAATGCTTCTAAATGCATTGCCGTTTTGCCGCCATGGCTTTATATCACCTTCATTACGTTAAAGAAGGTTAATTAACTTAAATATGTTAAACTAATGATTTGAAGCATTTCGATATCGATTGCTAAATGCGTATGTACAACAAAATCGACTTTATAATTAAATATAAGATAACGGAATTCATATAAATATACCGCCGTTATGCCGCTAAGGCTTTATGTAAACTTCATTAAGATAAAGAAGGTTAATTAACTTAAATATGCTAAACCAGTTATTTAAAGCATTTCGATATATATTGCTAAATGTGTAAATACAAGAAAATCGACTTTATACCTAAATGTAAAATTATAACATTACGGATATCTTCTAAATGCACTGCCGTTATACTGTTAAGGCTTTATGTAGACTTCAGTAAGCTAAAAAGCGTTTATTAACTTAATATGTTAAACTAACGATTTGAGGCATTTCGATATCGATAGCTTAATGTGTATATACAAGAAAATCGACTTTATACATAAATATAAGACTACGGAATTCTTCCAAATATATTGTCGTTATGCCGCCATGGCTTTATGCCAACTTCCGTTCGTTAAAGAAGGTTTATTAACATAATTATGTTAAACTAATGATTTGATGCATTTGGATATCGATTGCTAAATGTGTATATAAAAGAAAATCGACTTTATACCTAAATATAAGATAACGGAATTCTTCTACATGCATTGCCGTTATGCCGCCATTGCTTTATGCCAACTTCAGTTCGTTAAAGAAGGTTTATTAACTTCAATATGTTAAACTAATGAGTTGAAGCATCTCGATATCGATTGCTAAATATGTATATACAACAAAATCGGCTTTATACTTAAATATAAGAGAACGGAATTCTTCTAAATGCACTGCCGTTATGCCGCCATGGCTATATGCCAACTTCAGATCGTTAACGAAGATTTATTAACATAAATATGTTAAACTAATGAGTTGAAGCATCTCGATATCGATCGCTTAATGTGTATATACAAGAAAATCGACTTTTTACATAAATATAAGATTACGGAATTTTTCCAAATGTACTGTCGTTATGACGCCATGGCTTTATATCAACTTCAATACGTTAAAGAAGGTTAATTAACTTAAATATGTTAAACTAATGATTTGAAGCATTTCGATATCGATTGCTAAATGCGTATATACAACAAAATCGACTTTATACGTAAACATAAGATTACGGAATTCTTCTAAATGCGCTGTCGTTATGCCGCCATGGCTTTATATCACCTTCATTACGTTAAAGAAGGTTAATTAACTTTAATATGTTAAGCTAATGATTTGAAGCATTTCGATATCGATTGCTAAATGCGTATATACAACAAAATCGACTTTATACCTAAATATAAGATAACGGAATTCATATAAATATACTGCCGTTATGCCGCTAAGGCTTTATGTAAACTTCATTAAGATAAAGAAGGTTAATTAACTTAAATATGCTAAACCAGTTATTTGAAGCATTTCGATATATATTGCTAAATGTGTAAATACAAGAAAATCGACTTTATACCTAAATATAAAATTATAACATTACGGATATCTTCTAAATGCACTGCCGTTATACTGTTAAGGCTTTATGTAGACTTCAGTAAGCTAAAAAGCGTTTATTAACTTAATATGTTAAACTAATGATATGAGGCATTTCGATATCGATAGCTTAATGTGTATATACAAGAAAATCGACTTTATACATAAATATAAGACTACGGAATTCTTCCAAATATATTGTCGTTATGCCGCCACGGCTTTATGCCAACTTCCGTTCGTTAAAGAAGGTTTATTAACTTAAATATGTTAAACTAATGATTTGAAGCATTTCGATCTCGATTGCTAAATATGTAAATACAAGAAAAACGACTTTATACCTAAATATAAGATAACTGAATTCTTCTAAATGCACTGCCGTTATGCCGTTATGGCTTTGTGTTAACTTCAGTGCGTTAAAGAAGGTTTATTAACATAAATATGTTAAACTAATGATTTGAAGCATTTCGATATCGATTGCTAAATGTGTATATACAAGAAAATCGGCTTTATACCTAAATATAAGATAACGGAATTCTTCTACATGCACTGCCGTTATGCCGCCATAGCTTTATGCCAACTTCAGTTCGTTAAAGAAGATTTATTAACATAAATATGTTAAACTAATGAGTTGAAGCATCTCGATATCGATCGCTTAATGTGTATATACAAGAAAATCGACTTTTTACATAAATATAAGATTACGGAATTTTTCCAAATGTACTGTCGTTATGACGCCATGGCTTTATATCAACTTCAATACGTTAAAGAAGGTTAATTAACTTAAATATGTTAAACTAATGAGTTGAAGCATCTCGATATCGATTGCTAAATATGTATATACAGCAAAATCGACTTTATACCTAAATATAAGATTACGGAATTCTTCTAAATGCACGCCGTTTTACCGTTATGGCTTTATGTAAACTTCAGTAAGACAAAGAAGGTTAATTAACCTAAATATGTTAAACTAATGATTTGAAGCATTTCGTTATCGATTGCTAAATGTGTATATACAAGAAAATCGACTTTATACCTAAATATAAGATTACGGAATTCTTCTAAATGCACTGCCGTTATGTCGCCATGGCTTTATGCCAACTTCCGTTCGTTAAAGAAGGTTTATTAACTTAAATATGTTAAACTAATGATTTGAAGCATTTCGATCTCGATTGCTGAATATGTAAATACAAGAAAATCGACTTTATACCTAAATATAAGATTACGGAATTCTTCTAAATGCACTGCCGTTATGCCGTTATGGCTTTATGTTAACTTCAGTTCGTTGAAGAAGGTTTATTAGGTTAAATATGTTAAACTAATGATTTGAAGCATTTCGATACCGCTTGCTAAATGTGTATATACAAGAAAATCGAATTTATACCTAAACATAAGATTACGGAATTCTTCCAAATGTACTGTCGTTATGCCGCCATGGCTTTATATCAACTTCAATACGTTAAAGAAGGTTAATTAACTTAAATATGTTAAACTCATGATTTGAAGCATTTCGATATCGATTGCTAAATGCGTATATTTATACAACAAAATTGACTTTATACCTAAATATAAGATTACATAAATCTTCTAAATGCTTTGCCGTTATGCCGCCATTGCTTAATGCCAACTTCAGTCCGTTAAAGAAGGTTTGTGAACGGAATTCATATAAATATACTGCCGTTAAGCCGTTATGGCTTTATGTAAACTTCAGTAAGATAAAGAAGGTTAATTAACTTAAATATGCTAAACCAGTTATTTGAAGCATTTCGATATCGATTGCTAAATGTGTAAATACAAGAAAATCGACTTTATACCTAAATATAAGATTACATAAATCTTCTAAATGCTTTGCCGTTATGCCGTTAAGCCCTTTGTAGACTTCAGTAAGCTAAAAAGCGTTTATTAACTTAATATGTTAAACTTATGATATGAAGCATTTCGATATCGATAGCTAAATGTGTGTATACAAGAAAAACGATTTTATACCTAAATATAAGATTACAGAATTCTTCCAAATGCACTGCCGTTATACCGTTATGGTTTTATGTTAACTTCAGATCGTTAAAGAAGGTTAATAAATTTATATATGTTAAACTGACGATTTGAAGTATTTCGTTATCGATTGCTAAATGTTTATATACAAGAAAATTGACTTTATACCTAAATATAAGACTGCGGAATTCTTCTAAATGCACGTCGTTATGCCGCCATGGCTTTATATCAACTTCAATACGTTAAAGAAGGTTAACTATCTTAAATATGTTAAACTAATGATTTATAGCATTTCGATATCGATTGCTAAATACGCATATACAACAAAATCGACTTTATACCTAAATATAAGATTACGGAATGCTTCTAAATGCATTGCCGTTTTGCCGCCATGGCTTTATATCACCTTCATTACGTTAAAGAAGGTTAATTAACTTAAATATGTTAAACTAATGATTTGAAGCATTTCGATATCGATTGCTAAATGCGTATGTACAACAAAATCGACTTTATAACTAAATATAAGATAACGGAATTCATATAAATATACCGCCGTTATGCCGCTAAGGCTTTATGTAAACTTCATTAAGATAAAGAAGGTTAATTAACTTAAATATGCTAAACCAGTTATTTAAAGCATTTCGATATATATTGCTAAATGTGTAAATACAAGAAAATCGACTTTATACCTAAATGTAAAATTATAACATTACGGATATCTTCTAAATGCACTGCCGTTATACTGTTAAGGCTTTATGTAGACTTCAGTAAGCTAAAAAGCGTTTATTAACTTAATATGTTAAACTAACGATTTGAGGCATTTCGATATCGATAGCTTAATGTGTATATACAAGAAAATCGACTTTATACATAAATATAAGACTACGGAATTCTTCCAAATATATTGTCGTTATGCCGCCATGGCTTTATGCCAACTTCCGTTCGTTAAAGAAGGTTTATTAACTTAAATATGTTAAACTAATGATTTGAAGCATTTCGATCTCGATTGCTAAATATGTAAATACAAGAAAATCGACTTTATATCTAAATATAAGATAACTGAATTCTTCTAAATGCACTGCCGTTATGCCGTTGTGGCTTTATGTTAACTTCAGTGCGTTAAAGAAGGTTTATTAACATAATTATGTTAAACTAATGATTTGATGCATTTGGATATCGATTGCTAAATGTGTATATAAAAGAAAATCGACTTTATACCTAAATATAAGATAACGGAATTCTTCTACATGCATTGCCGTTATGCCGCCATTGCTTTATGCCAACTTCAGTTCGTTAAAGAAGGTTTATTAACTTCAATATGTTAAACTAATGAGTTGAAGCATCTCGATATCGATTGCTAAATATGTATATACAACAAAATCGGCTTTATACTTAAATATAAGAGAACGGAATTCTTCTAAATGCACTGCCGTTATGCCGCCATGGCTATATGCCAACTTCAGATCGTTAACGAAGATTTATTAACATAAATATGTTAAACTAATGAGTTGAAGCATCTCGATATCGATCGCTTAATGTGTATATACAAGAAAATCGACTTTTTACATAAATATAAGATTACGGAATTTTTCCAAATGTACTGTCGTTATGACGCCATGGCTTTATATCAACTTCAATACGTTAAAGAAGGTTAATTAACTTAAATATGTTAAACTAATGATTTGAAGCATTTCGATATCGATTGCTAAATGCGTATATACAACAAAATCGACTTTATACGTAAACATAAGATTACGGAATTCTTCTAAATGCGCTGTCGTTATGCCGCCATGGCTTTATATCACCTTCATTACGTTAAAGAAGGTTAATTAACTTTAATATGTTAAGCTAATGATTTGAAGCATTTCGATATCGATTGCTAAATGCGTATATACAACAAAATCGACTTTATACCTAAATATAAGATAACGGAATTCATATAAATATACTGCCGTTATGCCGTTATGGCCTTATGTAAACTTCAGTAAGATAAAGAAGGTTAATTAACTTAAATATGCTAAACCAGTTATTTGAAGCATTTCGATATCGATTGCTAAATTTGTAAATACAAGAAAATCGACTTTATACCTAAGTATAAGATTACATAATTCTTCTAAATGCTTTGCCGTTATGCCGTTAAGCCGTTTGTAGACTTCAGTAAGCTAAAAAGCGTTTATTAACTTAATATGTTAAACTTATGATATGAAGCATTTCGATATCGATAGCTAAATGTGTATATACAAGAAAAACGACTATATACCTAAATATAAGATTACGGAATTCTTCCGAATGCACTGCCGTTATACCGTTATGGTTTTATGTTAACTTCAGATCGTTAAAGAAGGTTAATAAATTTTTATAATATTATTTATTTTTTAATTTTTTTTATTTACTGACGATTTGAAGTATTTCGTTATCGATTGCTATATGTTTATATACAAGAAAATTGACTTTATACCTAAATATAAGACTGCGGAATTCTTCCAAATGTATTGTCGTTATGCCGCCATGGCTTTATGCCAACTTCCGTTCGTTAAAGAAGGTTTATTAACTTAAATATGTTAAACTAATGATTTGAAGCATTTCGATCTCGATTGCTAAATATGTAAATACAAGAAAATCGACTTTATACCTAAATATAAGATTACGGAATTCTTCTAAATGCACTGCCGTTATGCCGTTATGGCTTTGTGTTAACTTCAGTGCGTTAAAGAAGGTTTATTAACATAAATATGTTAAACTAATGATTTGAAGCATTTCGGTATCGATTGCTAAATGTGTATATACAAGAAAATCGGCTTTATACCTAAATATAAGATAACGGAATTCTTCTACATGCACTGCCGTTATGCCGCCATAGCTTTATGCCAACTTCAGTTCGTTAAAGAAGGTTTATTAACTTAAATATGTTAAACTAATGAGTTGAAGCATCTCGATATCGATTGCTAAATATGTATATACAGCAAAATCGACTTTATACCTAAATATAAGATTACGGAATTCTTCTAAATGCACGCCGTTATACCGTTATGGCTTTATGTAAACTTCAGTAAGACAAAGAAGGTTAATTAACCTAAATATGTTAAACTAATGATTTGAAGCATTTCGTTATCGATTGCTAAATGTGTATATACAAGAAAATCGACTTTATACCTAAATATAAGATTACGGAATTCTTCTAAATGCACTGCCGTTATGTCGCCATGGCTTTATGCCAACTTCCGTTCGTTAAAGAAGGTTTATTAACTTAAATATGTTAAACTAATGATTTGAAGCATTTCGATCTCGATTGCTGAATATGTAAATACAAGAAAATCGACTTTATACCTAAATATAAGATTACGGAATTCTTCTAAATGCACTGCCGTTATGCCGTTATGGCTTTATGTTAACTTCAGTTCGTTAAAGAAGGCTTATTAGGTTAAATATGTTAAACTAATGATTTGAAGCATTTCGATACCGCTTGCTAAATGTGTATATACAAGAAAATCGAATTTATACCTAAACATAAGATTACGGAATTCTTCCAAATGTACTGTCGTTATGCCGCCATGGCTTTATATCAACTTCAATACGTTAAAGAAGGTTAATTAACTTAAATATGTTAAACTCATGATTTGAAGCACTTCGATATCGATTGCTAAATGCGTATATTTATACAACAAAATTGACTTTATACCTAAATATAAGATTACATAAATCTTCTAAATGCTTTGCCGTTATGCCGCCATTGCTTAATGCCAACTTCAGTCCGTTAAAGAAGGTTTGTGAACGGAATTCATATAAATATACTGCCGTTATGCCGTTATGGCTTTATGTAAACTTCAGTAAGATAAAGAAGGTTAATTAACTTAAATATGCTAAACCAGTTATTTGAAGCATTTCGATATCGATTGCTAAATGTGTAAATACAAGAAAATCGACTTTATACCTAAATATAAGATTACATAAATCTTCTAAATGCTTTGCCGTTATGCCGTTAAGCCCTTTGTAGACTTCAGTAAGCTAAAAAGCGTTTATTAACTTAATATGTTAAACTTATGATATGAAGCATTTCGATATCGATAGCTAAATGTGTATATACAAGAAAAACGATTTTATACCTAAATATAAGATTACGGAATTCTTCCAAATGCACTGCCGTTATACCGTTATGGTTTTATGTTAACTTCAGTGCGTTAAAGAAGGTCTATTAACATAAATATGTTAAACTAATGATTTGAAGCATTTCGGTATCGATTGCTAAATGTGTATATACAAGATAATCGGCTTTATACCTAAATATAAGATAACGGAATTCTCCTACATGCACTGCCGTTATGCCGCCATGGCTATATGCCAACTTCAGTTCGTTAAAGAAGGTTTATTATCTTAAATATGTTAAACTGACGATTTGAAGTATTTCGTTATCGATTGCTAAATGTTTATATACAAGAAAATTGACTTTATACCTAAATATAAGACTGCGGAATTCTTCCAAATGTATTGTCGTTATGCCGCCATGGCTTTATATCAACTTCAATACGTTAAAGAAGGTTAACTATCTTAAATATGTTAAACTAATGATTTATAGCATTTCGATATCGATTGCTAAATACGCATATACAACAAAATCGACTTTATACCTAAATATAAGATTACGGAATGCTTCTAAATGCACTGTCGTTATGCCGCCATGGCTTTATATCACCTTCATTACGTTAAAGAAGGTTAATTAACTTAAATATGTTAAACTAATGATTTGAAGCATTTCGATATCGATTGCTAAATGCGTATGTACAACAAAATCGACTTTATAACTAAATATAAGATAACGGAATTCATATAAATATACCGCCGTTATGCCGCTAAGGCTTTATGTACACTTCATTAAGATAAAGAAGGTTAATTAACTTAAATATGCTAAACCAGTTATTTGAAGCATTTCGATATATATTGCTAAATGTGTAAATACAAGAAAATCGACTTTATACCTAAATATAAAATTATAACATTACGGATATCTTCTAAATGCACTGCCGTTATAATGTTAAGGCTTTATGTAGACTTCAGTAAGCTAAAAAGCGTTTATTAACTTAATATGTTAAACTAATGATTTGAAGGCATTTCGATATCGATAGCTTAATGTGTATATACAAGAAAATCGACTTTATACATAAATATAAGATAACTGAATTCTTCTAAATGCACTGCCGTTATGCCGTTATGGCTTTATGTTAACTTCAGTGCGTTAAAGAAGTTCTATTAACATAAATATGTTAAACTAATGATTTGAAGCATTTCGGTATCGATTGCTAAATGTGTATATACAAGATAATCGGCTTTATACCTAAATATAAGATAACGGAATTCTCCTACATGCACTGCCGTTATGCCGCCATAGCTTTATGCCAACTTCAGTTCGTTAAAGAAGGTTTATTATCTTAAATATGTTAAACTAATGAGTTGAAGCATCTCGATATCGATTGCTAAATATGTATATACAGCAAAATCGACTTTATACCTAAATATAAGATTACGGAATTCTTCTAAATGCACGCCGTTATACCGTTATGGCTTTATGTAAACTTCAGTAAGACAAAGAAGGTTAATTAACCTAAATATGTTAAACTAATGATTTGAAGCATTTCGTTATCGATTGCTAAATGTGTATATACAAGAAAATCGACTTTATACCTAAATATAAGATTACGGAATTCTTCTAAATGCACTGCCGTTATGTCGCCATGGCTTTATGCAAACTTCCGTTCGTTAAAGAAGGTTTATTAACTTAAATATGTTAAACTAATGATTTGAAGCATTTCGATTTCGATTGCTGAATATGAAATATACAAGAAAATCGACTTTATACCTAAATATAAGATTACGGAATTCTTCTAAATGCACTGCCGTTATGCCGTTATGGCTTTATGTTAACTTCAGTTCGTTAAAGAAGGTTATTAACTTCAATATGTTAAACTAATGATTTGAAGCTTTTCGATATCGCTTGCTAAATGTGTATATACAAGAAAATCGAATTTATACCTAAATATAAGATTACGGAATTCTTCCAAATGTACTGTCGTTATGCCGCCATGGCTTTATATCAACTTCAATACTTTAAACAGAAGGTTAATTAATTTAAAGATATGTTAAACTCATGATTTGAAGCATTCGATATCGATTGCTAAATGCTATAATACAAAAAAATTGGACTTTATACCTAAATATAAGATTACGGAATTCTTCTAAATGTACTGCCGTTATCCCGCCATTGCTTTATGTTAACTTCAGTGCGTTAAAGAAGCGTTATTAACTTAAATATATTAAACTACCGATTTGAAGCATTTCGATATCGATTGCTAAATGAGTATATACAAGAAAATCGACTTTTTACATAAATATTAGACTACGGAATTTTTCCAAATGTACTGTTGTTATGACGCCATGGCTTAATATCAACTTCAATGCGTTAATGAAGGATTATTAACTTAAATATGTTAAACTAATGTTTTGAAGCATTTCGTTATCGATTGCTAATGTGTATATACAAAAAAATTGACTTTATACCTAAATATAAGATTACGGAATTCTTCAAACATGCACTGCCGTTATGCCGCCATGGCTTTATGTTAACTTCAGTGCGTTAAAGAAGCGTTATTAACTTAAATATATTAAACTACCGATTTGAAGCATTTCGATATCGATTGCTAAATGAGTATATACAAGAAAATCGACTTTTTACATAAATATTAGACTACGGAATTTTTCCAAATGTACTGTTGTTATGACGCCATGGCTTAATATCAACTTCAATACGTTAATGAAGGTTTATTAACTTAAATATGTTAAACTAATGATTTGAAGCATTTCGATATCGATTGCTAAATGCGTATATACAACAAAATCGACTTTTTACCTAAATATAAGATTACAGAATTCTTCCAAATGCACTGTCGTTATGCCGCCATGGCTTTATATCACCTTCATTACGTTAAAGAAGGTTAATTAACTTTAATATGTTAAACTAATGATTTGAAGCATTTCGATATCGATTGCTAAATGCGTGTATACAACAAAATCGACTTTATACCTAAATATAAGATAACGGAATTCTTATAAATATACTGCCGTTATGCCGTTATGACTTTATGTAAACTTCAGTAAGATAAAGAAGGTTAATTAACTTAAATATGCTAAACCAGTTATTTGAAGCATTTCGATATCGATTGCTAAATGTGTAAATACAAGAAAATCGACTTTATACCTAAATATAAGATTACATAAATCTTCTAAATGCTTTGCCGTTATGCCGTTAAGCCGTTTGTAGACTTCAGTAAGCTAAAAAGCGTTTATTAACTTAATATGTTAAACTTATGATATGAAGCATTTCGATATCGATAGCTAAATGTGTATATACAAGAAAAACGATTTTATACCTAAATATAAGATTACGGAATTCTTCCAAATGCACTGCCGTTATACCGTTATGGTTTTATGTTAACTTCAGATCGTTAAAGAAGATTAATTAACTTATATATGTTAAACTGACGATTTGAAGTATTTCGTTATCGATTGCTAAATGTTTATATACAAGAAAATTGACTTTATACCTAAATATAAGACTGCGGAATTCTTCCAAATGTATTGTCGTTATGCCGCTATGGCTTTATATCAATTTCAATACGTTAAAAAAGGTTAACTATCTTAAATATGTTAAACTAATGATTTAAAGCATTTCGATATCGATTGCTTAATGCGCATATACAACAAAATCGACTTTATACCTAAATATAAGATTACGGATTGCTTCTAAATGCACTGTCGTTATGTCGCCATGGCTTTATAACACCTTCATTACGTTAAAGAAGTTTAACTAACATAAATATGTTAAACTAATGATTTGAAGATTTTCGATATCGATTACTAAATGTGTAAATACAAGAAAATCGACTTTATACCTAAATATAAGATTACGGATCTCTTCTACCTGCACTGTCGTTATGCCGCCATGGCTTTATATCACCTTCATTACGTTAAAGAAGGTTAATTAACTTAAATATGTTAAACTAATGATTTGAAGCATTTCGATATCGATTGCTAAATGCGTATGTACAACAAAATCGACTTTGTAACTAAATATAAGATATCGGAATTCATATAAATATATCGCCGTTATGCCGCTAAGGCTTTATGTAAACTTAATTAAGATAAAGAAGGTTAATTAACTTAAATATGCTAAACCAGTTATTTGAAGCATTTCGATATCGATTGCTAAATGTGTAAATACAAGAAAATCGACTTTATACCTAAATATAAAATTATAACATTACGGATATCTTCTAAATGCACTGCCGTTATACTGTTAAGGCTTTATGTAGACTTCAGTAAGCTAAAAAGCGTTTATTAACTTAATATGTTAAACTAATGATTTGAGGCATTTCGATATCGATAGCTTAATGTGTATATACAAGAAAATCGACTTTATACATAAATATAAGACTACGGAATTCTTCCAAATATATTGCCGTTATGCCGCCTTGGCTTTATGCCAACTTCCGTTCGTTAAAGAAGGTTTATTAACTTAAATATGTTAAACTAATGATTTGAAGCATTTCGATCTCGATTGCTGAATATGTAAATACAAGAAAATCGACTTTATACCTAAATATAAGATTACGGAATTCTTCTAAATCCACTGCCGTTATGCCGTTATGGCTTTATGTTAACTTCAGTTCGTTAAAGAAGGTTTATTAGGTTAAATATGTTAAACTAACGATTTGAAGCATTTCAATATCGCTTGCTAAATGTGTATATACAAGAAAATCGGATTTATACCTAAACATAAGATTAAGGAATCCTTCCAAATGTACTGTCGTTATGCCGCCATGGCTTTATATCAACTTCAATACGTTACAGAAGGTTAATTAACTTAGATATGTTAAACTCATGATTTGAAGCACTTCGATATCGATTGCTGAATATGTAAATACAAGAAAATCGACTTTATACCTAAATATAAGATTACGGAATTCTTCTAAATCCACTGCCGTTATGCCGCCATGGCTTTATGTTAACTTCAGTGCGTTAAAGAAGCGTTATTAACTTAAATATATTAAACTAACGATTTGAAGCATTTCGATATCGATTGCTAAATGAGTATATACAAGAAAATCGACTTTTTACATAAATATAAGACTACGGAATTCTTCCAAATGTACTGTCGTTATGCCGCCATGGCCTTAAGCCAACTTCAGTTCGTTAAAGACGGTTTATTAACTTAAATATGTTAAACCAGTTATTTGAAACATTTCGATATAGATTGCTTAACGCATATATACCAGAAAATCGACTTTATACCTAAATATAAGACTACGGAATTCTTCCAAATGTACTGCCGTTATGCCGCCATGGCTTTATATCAACTTCAATACGTTAAAGAAGGTTAATTAACTTAAATATGTTAAACTCATGATTTGAAGCATTTCGATATCGATTGCTTAATGCGTATATACAACCAAATCGACTTTATACCTAAATATAAGATTACGGAATTCTTCTAAATGCACTGTCGTTATGCCGCCATAGCTTTATGCCAACTTCAATACGTTAAAGAAGGTTAATCAACTTAAATATGTTAAACTAGTTATTTGAAGCATTTCGATATCGATTGCTTAATGCATATGTACCAGAAAATCGACTTTATACCTAAATATAAGACTACGGAATTCTTACAAATGTACTGCCGTTATGCCGTCATGGCTTTATATCACCTTCACTACAATAAAGAAGGTTAATTAAATAAATATGTTAAATTAATGTATTGACGCATTTCGATATCGACTGCTAAATGTGTATGAACAACAAACTCTACTTTATACCTAAATATAAGATAACGGAATTCATATAAATATACTGCCGTTATGCCGTTATGGCTTTATGTAAACTTCAGTAAGATAAAGAAGGTTAATTAACTTAAATATGTTAAACTAATGATTTGAAGCATTTCGATATCGATAGCTAAATGTGTATATACAAGAAAATCGAATTTATACCTAAACATAAGATTACGGAATTCTTCCAAATGTACTGTCGTTATGCCGCCATGGCTTTATATCAACTTCAATACGTTACAGAAGGTTAATTAACTTAGATATGTTAAACTCATGATTTGAAGCACTTCGATATCGATTGCTAAATGCGTATATTTATACAACAAAATTGACTTTATACCTAAATATAAGATTACGGAATTCTTCTAAATGCACTGCCGTTATGCCGCCATTGCTTTATGCCAACTTCAGTCCGTTAGAGAAGGTTTGTGAACATAAATATTTTAAACTAATCATTTGAAGCATTTCGATATCGATTGCTATATGTGTATATACAAAAAAATTGACTTTTTGCCTAAATATAAGATTACGTAATTCTTCTACATGCACTGCCGTTATGCCGCCAAGGCTTTATGTTAACTTCAGTGCGTTAAAGAAGCGTTATTAACTTAAATATATTAAACTAACGATTTGAAGCATTTCGATATCGATTGCTAAATGAGTATATACAAGAAAATCGACTTTTTACATAAATATAAGACTACGGAATTTTTCCAAATGTACTGTCGTTATGACGCCATGGCTTAATATCAACTTCAATACGTTATTGAAGGTTAATTAACTTAAATATGTTAAACTAATGATTTGAAGCATTTCGATATCGACTGGTAAATGCGTATATACAACAAAATCGACTTTTTACCTAAATATAAGATTACAGAATTCTTCTAAATGCACTGTCGTTATGCCGCCATGGCTTTATTTCACCTTCATTACGTTAAAGAAGGTTAATTAACTTTAATATGTTAAACTAATGATTTGAAGCATTTCGATATCAATTGCTAAATGCGTGTATACAACAAAATCGACTTTATACCTAAATATAAGATAACGGAATTCATATAAATATACTGCCGTTATGCCGTTATGGCTTTATGTAAACTTCAGTAAGATAAAGAAGGTTAATTAACTTAAATATGCTAAACCAGTTATTTGAAGCATTTCGATATCGATAGCTAAATGTGTAAATACAAGAAAATCGTTTTTATACCTAAATATAAGATTACATAAATCTTCTAAATGCTTTGCCGTTATGCCGTTAAGCCATTTGTAGACTTCAGTAAGCTAAAAAGCGTTTATTAACTTAATATGTTAAACTTATGATATGAAGCATTTCGATATCGATAGCTAAATGTGTATATACAACGAAAAACGATTTTATACCTAAATATAAGATTACGGAATTCTTCCAAATGCACTGCCGTTATACCGTTATGGTTTTATGTTAACTTCAGATCGTTAAAGAAGGTTAATTAACTTATATATGTTAAACTGACGATTTGAAGTATTTCGTTATCGATTGATAAATGTTTGTATACAAGAAAATTGACTTTGTACCTAAATATAAGACTGCGGAATTCTTCCAAATGTATTGTCGTTATGCCGCCAGGGCCCTTTATATCAATTTCAATACGTTAAAGAAGGTTAACTATCTTAAATATGTTAAACTAATGATTTAAAGCATTTCGATATCGATTGCTAAATGCGCATATACAACAAAATCGACTTTATACCTGTTCAGAATTCTGAACAGTTCTTAACGGCTACAAATGTAAATGAAATGTTTTTGTAAATCTGTATAGAAACGGATATCATATTTCAAATATTTATATGCATTATCGCTAACACATAAAAACACAGTCATAAATATAAGTATGTATGTACAAATACCCATTTCTATGCTACATGGTATGGGGTTGTTTTCAAGTGCACATGCACATTTGTATTCAATTGCCTAAATACATATCTTAGGCCAATATGTTATCTTAAGTAAATATCTTTGTTTGTTAATTGTTGAGTGCATACGTATTGCATATAAATGCATACGTGCCTCATATAAATGTATGTATGTATCTCTATGCGTTTGTTTATGTATTGGCTAGTACTGCCTCAACACTGGCGAAGATAAGCCTGTTCAATATATTTATACAGGTACATACATATATTGATTAGCGGCTGTAATATTTAATGCATGCAATGTAAAGGAACGGAAATGATCCTAAACTATTAAAAGATAAGAAAAACTTATGTATGCCGTTGGGTATGTGTACATAGTTCCGTATGTACAGTAGAGTAGTATTAAGATATGTGTATGCACTATACATGTGGTGCATACATGAATTAGGATAGGAAATTCTATAAATAAAGGAGCTCTGGGCAACCAGAGCTGAGTACATTTTTACAACCGAACCC